>CM065589.1:445997279-446166534 GCA_033119425.1 Bufotes viridis | reverse complement strand
CATCATTGAGCAAACTTTGACCCTGTACCTCACAGTCAGTAGACACATTCCAGCCAATCAGCAGCATACCCTCCCTCCCAGACCCTCCCATCTCCTGAACAGCATCCATTTTAGATTCATTCGGAATTTGCAGTCTTAGTGAGAGAAGGGAGAGTGTAGTTGCTGCTGATTTAATAGGGAAATCGATAGCTAGGCTAGTGAATTCAGTGTCCACTCCAAGCCTGAAAGACTCATCTGATCTCTGCTGTAAGGACAGCGTCCTGATAGCACCCCAAAAAGCCCTTTTTAGGGCTGCAACATTAGTCTCCTTTTTTTTTTTTCTCCATATACATATTGCAGTTGCCTGGCCTGCCTGTGTGTGAGGAGCTGCAGGCCCACAGACTAATGTGCCCACTGCCAGTGCCCACCCCTGTCATCCCATGTGGCACAGGACTTTGCATCAAAAAAGGCATTTAATTTTTACACTTTAATCTAAGGTTAGTTGCCTGCCAGTGTGTGTCAGGCTGACTTCCACTGACTGTAGTGTGCCCACTGCCAGTGCCCACCACTCATACCGGCTGGCACAGGACTTTGCATAAAAGAAGGCATTTAATTTTTACACTTTAGTGTAATTTCAGTTGCTTGCCTGCTGCTAGTGTGTGTCAGGCTGACTTCCACTGACTGTAGTGTGCCCACTGCCAGTGCTCCACCCCTGTCATCCCGTGTGGCACAGGACTTTGCATCAAAAAAGGCATTTCATTTTTACACTTTAGTGTAATTTCAGTTGCTTGCCTGCTGCCAGTGTGTGTCAGGCCCACTTCCACTGACTGTAGTGTGCCACTGCCAGTGCCAACCACTGATACCGGGTGGCACAGTAGCTTGCCGATAAATAAGGCATTTCATTTTTACACATTAGTCTAATTTCAGTTGCTTGCCTGCTGCCAGTGTGTGTCAGGCCCACTTCCACAGACTGTAGTGTGCCCACTGCCAGTGCCAACCACTGATACCGGGTGGCACAGTAGCTTGCCGATAAATAAGGCATTTAATTTTTAGACAGTAGTCTAAATTCAGTTGCTTGCCTGCTGCCAGTGTGTGTCAGGCCCACTTCCACAGACTGTAATGTGCCCACTGCCAGTGCCAACCACTGATACCGGGTGGCACAGTAGCTTGCCGATAAATAAGGCATTTAATTTTTACACATTAGTCTAATTTCAGTTGCTTGCCTGCTGCCAGTGTGTGTCAGGCCCACTTCCACTGACTGTAGTGTTCCCACTGCCAGTGCCAACCACTGATACCGGGTGGCACAGTAGGTTGCCGATAAATAAGGCATTTAATTTTTAGACAGTAGTCTAAATTCAGTTGCTTGCCTGCTGCCAGTGTGTGTCAGGCCCACTTCCACAGACTGTAATGTGCCCACTGCCAGTGCCAACCACTGATACCGGGTGGCACAGTAGCTTGCCGATAAATAAGGCATTTAATTTTTACACATTAGTCTAATTTCAGTTGCTTGCCTGCTGCCAGTGTGTGTCAGGCCCACTTCCACAGACTGTAGTGTGCCCACTGCCAGTGCCAACCACTGATACCGGGTGGCACAGTAGCTTGCCGATAAATAAGGCATTTAATTTTTACACATTAGTCTAGTTTCAGTTGCTTGCCTGCTGCCAGTGTGTGTCAGGCCCACTTCCACAGACTGTAGTGTGCCCACTGCCAGTGCCCACCACTGATACCGGGTGGCACAGTACCTAGCACGCGTATCACTTGCCTGTGTGATTCCTATTATATATATCTGTAAATTATTTGCCTCTTTTGTCCTTCCAGGGGTTTTTGCCCTAGTTTTCCTTGGGACCTTTTCTTTCAGGCCTTTTCCCCCTTTTTTCCTCCCCTTCATTAATTTGCTGCTTATTGTCTCCTCTTTGCCGTACCTTTGTCCTCCTCCAGGCGGCCCTTTGCGGCCCTTTTGGCTTGCTGTCCCTAACCTCTTGTTACCTCTGGTCGCGCGGTCGTCCGCCATTTTCCCACTTTCCTGCTCTCCCTGGCCCTTTCTTCTCGTCCGCCCGAAGTCTTAGAAGATCAGACTTCGGCCGGTACCATCTGCCTGGGATCCTCCTCTTTCTTTGCGCCACAACCAGCGCTGATCAAACCGGAACTTCTGACGTCGAACATCCTCAGAAGGGAACAAGGTAACGAAAACACGTCTTGAACCTGTCGGCTTGGACCGAGAAGCAACAACCGGATAACCGATAATTCAGGAACTGCCGAAAGTAAGTGATCGAAGCGTCAGCCTCTCAACCTAGGAAGAAGAAGAAAAAACATTCTATGACCAAGACATTCTGTAATAAGTACCATATGTCATAGGGTTCACCTGCAGAAGTAAAATAACAATCTCAACTACATCGTCTATAGTGTAAACCAGACATTAGGATACTCACCAAGGCCTAAACCCTATGGTGGGTCCGGGGAGGGCAAAACTCGCTTCCGTGTCTTTAATAAAATCATGACTTTACGTCATATTTTAGGAAAATCATGCAATTTTATAACAAGACACAGAGGCTCCTATTGCTCATTTAAAGCTGAGCTACTAAAGAAGCAAACGCGTGCGGCGCAGGTCTAAAGTAAAACTCGCGGAAAGTGGACACCCTGGACCAGTCCGCCAATCTCATCATGTCTTCTAAGCGTACGCCCGATGATGTCATCGAGGTAGCCGCCACACTGCGAACCGAGTGTGCAGTGAAAACAGTCGTATCAATTCCCGAAAGAGAGAGAATCCATTTAACCCAGCGAGATAGAGTAACGCTGGTGACCAGTGCAAAAGGACTGCGGAATGATATGAATAAGTGGGGAGAAGTAGGAGACCTTTGAGAACGGGTCCGGTCTTCGTTTTCCCGTAGACAAGCCACCGGTAATAGTTGTGGTGAAGATGGAAAAGAGGGGTAAGAGACCGAATGAATATTGGTTTACGTGCGTCTGGAAATATTGAATTGAACCCCTTCCGGGGTGAAGGATTGGGCATCAAAATCCAAAGCGCGCACATCTGATACTCTCTTACAAGAGATCAAGCAGAATAAAGTGACCAATTTCGCTGACAATTAACGTAATGATAATTGGGCATTAGAGGGCCAGCCGTTCAGGAAAGCCAAGACACAAGAAACATCCCATGTTGACGAAAAACGAGGCCGAGGAGGCCGGGTCAAGTGCGAGCCCTTGAGCAAACGACAGACAAGAGGATGTTGTCCCGCTGGACGACCCTCGAAACCTCTATGTCTGGAGGAAATCGCTGACCTAAAGACATTGATAGTATGGTAAGCTTTTCCGGCTTCATAAAGAGAGGACAAAAAGGTCAAAATGGAATTCACAGGTGCTTCAACGGGATCCAGAGTCCGCTCGATGCACCGGCGAGTCCAGGAGTCCCAGATGGCTCTATAAGTTCGCCTTGTACCAGGTGCCCAAGCACTGTCCAGTAAGAATCTAGTCATTTCTGAAAAGCTAGCGCCTCCTCCGGGACTCCCGAGATCTAGCAGGCAAGGAGCCATAACAATCCGTTCTGTAGGAGCAGATGAAACTCTCCTGAGGGGCCTCGAAGCAGTGACAACTGATCGAGAAGAAGAAACGGAAAATCCGCTAACAGTTCCAGGATCTGAGGGAACCACGATTGTGTCCTCCAAAAAGGCACAACCAGAACCAGCTCAGCCGACTGCTGGCGGACTTGTAGAAGCACCCTCGGGATGAGCGTGAATGGCGGGAAAGAGTACATCAGAGCGCCTCCCCAGTGTTGGAGCAGAGCATCTACAGCTTCCGCTAGTGGATCTGGTCTCCAGCTGAAGAATCTGGGTAGCTGATTATTCAACCGGGACGCGAATAGATCGATGTAAAAAGGACCCCAAAGAGATGAGATGGCAGAAAAAAACGTCTCATCTAACCTCCAATCGCTGGAGTCCGAAATGTAGCGTGAGTTCCAGTCCGCCAGCGTATTGTGGAGGTCTGGGAGATACTCCGCCACCACTGAGATGTTCCTGTCAAGACAGAATTCCCAAAAATCTTTCGCTAGATGGATCAGAACAATGGAACGTGTTCCACCCATGCAGTTGACATATCGGACAGCCGATATGTTGTCCATGCGGAGCCTGATGGCCGTACTGACAACACCATTGGCGAAACTGCGAATGGCAAACGACCCTGCTATAAGTTCCAGGGCGTTGATATGGAGACGGGATTCTTCTTGTGACCATGGACCCCCTGTGGATACTCCGTTGCAATGTGCTCCCTACCCGTGCAGGCTCGCATCGGATTCGATGACCAGATCCGATTGGGATCCAAACATTGCCCTGCCGTTCCAGACTGACAGGTTGTGGATCCACCACCTCAACTCGTCTTTCATTTCTGCATCCAATGTGATGAAATCGGCGTAAGAAGCCCCCGTCTGAAGATGAGCGATTGTGGGGCGTTGCAACGCCCGATAGTGGAGGGGAGCTGAGAAGATGGCTTGGATTGATGAGGCCAGAAGGCCAATTAACCTCGCCAAATGCCGCAGCGACATTTGAGGCATTAGCAGGGCATGCCGTAGCTCTTTGCAAATGGCCTTGACTTTCGGGAGAGGGAGATTGAGGGATAACTCCACCGAATCTATCTGGAATCCAGGAATTCCATCGATTTGGAGGGGGTCAGACAAGATTTCTCTTGGTTGACGATGAACCCCAAGTTGGAAATGAGCGACACCGACATGTGTAGATGCATCATAAGGAGGGATTGAGATCGGGCCATGATTAGGATATCGTCCAAGTAGATTATCAGGCTGACTCCTCTGCTGCGGAGCCACGCCACCACGGGACCCATGATCTTGGTGAAGCACCAAGGGGCGGAAAAGAGACCAAAAGGCAGGCATGTGAAACGCCAAGTTTGTCCATTCCATAGGAAACGAAGCAGGTCTCTTGAAGAGGGTGTTAGTGGAACCGTGAGGTAGGCGTCCTTGAGATCTAACTTGGCCATCCAATCGCATGGAAGGAGAAGATCTCTCAAGAGATGGATGCCCTCCATCTTGAAATGTCGATACTGCACGAAAGCGTTTAAAGCTTTCAGATTAATGACAGGGCGCATCTGACCCCCTTTCTTTTTCACCAGAAACATGCTGCTGACAACTCCCCCCTGATACATGGGTGCGCGTTCTATTGCGTCTTTCTGTAGCAGATCCGACAGCTCCTTCTGAAAGAGGGAGCGTGCCAAACTGGACAGCTGTATTGGAGGGAGAGTTGGGATAGAACTTGGGTCGGCAATCAGGTCTATCGTGAAACCCTTGACAGTAGACAGAACCCACGGGTCGGAGGTTATGTCTGACCAAACATGAGAAAAGAACCGGAGTCTGCCTCCGACACACTGGTCCAAAAAAGGTAAAGGAGGAAGAACAGGACTTACCGAATGGGCGTCTAGAACTCGGATTTCCTCTGAAACCACGTGATTAGCTTTGAGCGCCCCGAGACGGGAAGAAGGAACGTTTTTGCATCTAATCCTGGAGGGATGCTCTATAAGCAAAGGAGCCTCTGCCGGTGCCCCGGGCATGGACGTTGGAACGGCCGGACAGTCGGCCCCTAGAACTGCCGGCCCTGCTGGAGAAACGACTTTGGAACACTTTCCGCATTGATGTCTATGCTTTATCGAGTGCAGTAAAAGCTCCCACATATTTGCTCAACTCTTTGATAAAAGAGTCGCCAAAAAGTAATCCCTGGGCATCCTTGCCCGCTTCGGTCAAAGCCAAATTTAATAACTTTGGTTCGATTTTCATTAAAATCGCTTTGCGCCGTTCAATGGCGAGCGAGGCATTTACGTTTCCAGCCATGCAAATGGCCCTTTGGGCCCAACCCCTAAGTTCTTTCGGGTCCACTTGGCTACCTGCCGCCTTAGCGGACTCAGCCATGTCAAATATCTTGGCTAGGGGCCCTGTGATGTCTAGTAACTTATCCTGGACTGCCTTTAGGGCAGAGTCCAGCCCTTTGCGGGGGTTAAAGCCAGTTTTCACTAAAAATTGGACCATTTTAGGGTCCCCCGAGGGGGTTTCACACACCTTATGTGGAATCAAGGGTCGAGGGCACTCCGCCCGCAGTTTATTACGCGACTCCTTGCTTAGAGGAGTGCGTATACGTGCTCCTAGATATTGCACCACATGAGTGGTGGGCAGCCATTCCGCAGAGCGGGGATGGTGAATTTCGTCTGGATTAAACAACGGTTCCCCGGATGGATCCTTTAAGAGATCATCCGATGTCCCCCGGTTCTCTAATGGGGTCTCAGGAGGACGTATGTTAAGTGTGGTAACACCGGACCCCACGGGGTCTACAGCCACATCCGCCAATTCCTCCTCTGAATCATAAATCAATTCATCATGCGCCTCCTCCGTACAGGAGTCGGCGTCTACTCCACGTGCTTGAGCGGCCGTGTTAGCACTTGCTGACCCGTTCCCAAAGATCGAACAAAGGCCCTACAATCCCCAGACCGTGGTGTAAGAACGAAACAAATTTTAAGACTTGAGAAAGGGGTATGTTACCCCGAAACGCGTCGTCTAATTAATAAAGTCCCGTACAGGAGTCGGCGTCTACTCCACGTGCTTGAGCGGCCGTGTTAGCACTTGCTGACCCGTTCCCAAAGATCGAACAAAGGCCCTACAATCCCCAGACCGTGGTGTAAGAACGAAACAAATTTTAAGACTTGAGAAAGGGGTATGTTACCCCGAAACGCGTCGTCTAATTAATAAAGTCGCCGTACAGGAGTCGGCGTCTACTCCACGTGCTTGAGCGGCCGTGTTAGCACTTGCTGACCCGTTCCCAAAGATCGAACAAAGGCCCTACAATCCCCAGACCGTGGTGTAAGAACGAAACAAATTTTAAGACTTGAGAAAGGGGTATGTTACCCCGAAACGCGTCGTCTAATTAATAAAGTCAACCTGAACTATATCATCTAATTGTTTGAGTGCGCCCCCGGCAGTCCTGCGTCTGATCTGCTAGCTCTTACGCTTTCCTCAACTCTCTATCAGAGCCTGACACTGGCTCAGGTAGAGACCTGGCTGTCTTCCATGCCCACGTTTTTTCCGCCTGGCGGGTGCAAGCTCTTTTACGCGGGCGAAGCGCGTTATCCTGGGATGGGGTAGGCCCATCAGTCTGAAGTGTTCTGGAGGCAGTAGGCATTGATACTGATGGGATAACTGGACCCTGATTAGCAGTGCTAGGATGAGCCATGAGGGCCTGAGAAATGGAATGGGTTAATGCAGATGACATGGAACCCATGGCAGTAATTATGGCGTTGGAGATTGATTGTTGCAGTGCCAAATTATGAGCATCCGGGTGCAGTACCTCGGATCTCCTATCCTGAGTAGGGGAAACCTGACCAGAAGGGGGGTTATCATGAGTGGCCATGGAAACAGCAGAATTACTTCTGACTGACATTCTTGCAGAATAAGGATGGCAGGAGTTAGTCACCCCAGCCAGGGAAGGGAAGCAAGCAGGACTTCACACTGGAAGAGAAGATCAATGTAGTCTTTATAGAGAATGGGAGGTTATATATATATTAGATATATATGTGCAACAATAATGGTCACCAGGAATATACAGACCAACTCACATTAGGGCAGGTGATGGTGTAATGGAGGCTATCCGGCAGGAAGGATGCGGAGCAGCGATGTCCGGTGCGCACCTGAGCGATGGCGTCCAAAATCTCGCGGGATTTCGGCGCCGGAATACAGAGGTACCGGCCGAAGTCTCATCTCGCGAGACTTCGGGCGGACGAGAAGAAAGGGCCAGGGAGAGCGGGAAAGCGGGAAAAATGGCGGACGACCGCACGACCAGAGGTAACAAGAGGTTAGGGACAGCAAACCAAAAGGGCCGCCTGGAGGAGGACAGAGGAATGGCAAAGAGGAGACAATAAGCAGCAAATAAATGAAGGGGAGGAAAAAAGGGGGAAAAGGCCTGAAAGAAAAGGTCCCAAGGAAAACTAGGGCAAAAACCCCTGGAAGGGCAAAAGAGGCAAATAATATACAGATATATATAATAGGAATCACAAAGGCAAGTGATAGGATAAAACAATCTTGAGAAATGACAGGTAATCCAGCACCCAAGCAGAGCTGCAGGGCTGGAGGTGTACTTATCTGCCTGGTAGCAGCAAAAAAAGAGGAGGATCCCAGGCAGATAAGGGCTGATATACTGGGATAAGGGGAGGAGCTGTTACCATGGTTTCTACATTGTTATGTTTTTTTTTTTTTTGCTGCTATGGTAGATTCAGTAAAGAAAGTCAAGCAATAGGAGCCTCCGTGTCTTGTTATAAAATTAAGATAGGTGAACATCTTGTAACATTTGAAATGAAGATCTATCTATCTGATAGCTATCTGTTTATCTATCTATCTAATATCTATGTACACTTCTCAACATTGAAATTGCAACACCAAGATGGACAAGCTATAAAGTAATTCAAATCGAGGAAGTAGCAGGTGTACCGCAGATCTGCAAATCAAACTTTCCAGCACCTAGCTCCAATCTGTGGCATAAAAGCCTGATTAAAATCTAAGTTCTTTAGCCACATGAAACCTCAAAATCAGATAAAGTCGTGTGGGATGATTGCCCGATGCCTTCTGTTTAGTGTTGAGCAGAAAGTTTTTAATTGTAGAATATTTGATAGGGAGAGTGGAGGGACAGTACAGGGACAATGTAGGGAGATCACAGGGAGAGTTTTTAAACACTTTAGGAAGATCATAGTGAGAGCATAGGGAGACTGCAGGGACAGTTCAGGCTCAGTGTAATCGCCCTGTGCATATTGTTCAACTGTCACACCATTAATTTTTAATCTGTTCTGGTATAAATAGACTTAGGCCCTGTTCACACAAGCAAGTTTTCCGCGTGGGTGCATTGCGTGACATAAACGCATTGCACCCGCACTGAATCCTGACCCATTCATCTTAATGGGTTGTGTACATAAGCGTTTTTTTTTCACGCATCACTTCTGAGTTGCCTAAAAAACGCAGCATGTTCTATATTCTGCATTTTTCACGGAGCCCAAGCCCCATAGAAGTGAATGGAGCTGCGTGAAAAACGCATTGCATCCGCAAGCAAGTGCGGGTGCGTTGCGTTTTTCACTGATGGTTGCTTGGAGATGTTGTTTGTAAACCTTCAGTTTTTTATCACGCGCGTGAAAAACACATCAAAACGCATTGCACCCACATGGAAAAAATTAACCAACTGAACGCAATTGCAGGCAAAACTGAATGGCTTTGTCTGTGAAATCGCACAGTTTTCCCTGAACGCATCCGCAAAGCATCCGGACCTAATCCGGACACGCTCGTGTGAAAGGGGCCATACATGGAAAAAGGGCTTTAAAACAAATAACTGCACCGCAGAGCGGCAAATATATTTTTCCTTTTTCCACTAAGACATGTAAAAAAGTGCTTTAAACCAGATAATTGCATCGCTGAGCGGCAAATATGTTTTTTTCTTTTTCCACTAATATGCGGAAAAAAGGGCTTTAAAACAGATAACTGCACCGCTGAGCGGCAAATATATTTGCTCTTTTTTCACTAATACACGTAAAAAAGGGTTTTAAAACAGATAACTGTACCGCTCAGCAGCAAATACTTTTTTCCTTTTTCCACTAGTTCACGGAAAAAAGGGCTTCAAACCAGATAACTGGCAAATATATTTTTTCTTTTTCCACTAATACACTAATTGTTCCTATTACCCAGGCTGTAACCTCCCAGACTGAACCCTGTTCAACACGAATGCTGGTGGAATGATTCCTCCCTATCATTTCCCTACACCTTAAGTAATCTTTCCCTGCACTTGTAAATCATTTTTTTTTCACAACAATCAAGTCTTACCTATTACTGTCCCTATGCCTGCAGACACGTCTCTCCCTGCTCTAAGCAACCTGGTGAATGGCAGAATCTAAGATGGCCGCCGTATTTATAGGGCTGTGACGTCACAGGGCTGGCTGGATGCTGATTGGCTGCATGCATGTCAGTATGAGTGATCCTGCCTTCCCAGAGTTCCTTGCCCCATGTCCTCACACGTGTTGCAGCCATTTTAGGAAAAAATGCAATTCGTTACCACGAATTTACAAGGAAATTCAGCTTCGATGTAAATTGAATTTTTCCTGAAATTCGGATCGAATTCCACTTCATCAGCTTCAATTCACTCATCTGTAATTACTACATTATCAGGCCTGAGGCTCCATACTCTTGGAGCCAAATTCCATTAACATTATTAGGCTATAAAACATAAAAGAGCCAGTGCTCCATAGTGTAAAACCCTAAAATGTAAAAAGCAAGCAAGATATTGTAGCCACTCACCAGATAGCAATAGTGTTACGTCATTTGCACATGTGGGTGCTGATCTTTCCTCTGATTTCAGGAATGCATACTCCTCCCTCCGTATGGTGTTTGCACTGGATCCACAGCTCGATGAGGAAGAGAGGATAAAAAGTAGATTGCTGGATGCTGCCACTCAATAAATAATTTATTAATAAAATCACAATAAAATACAGAAACAAAATAGTGCACTGTGACGTGTTTCGAAGGGGGTACCCGTTTTTCCTCAGACATCTGAGATGAATATTATTGAGGACAGAGCAGACTAGTGTACCTGCCCTGGAGTCCACTTCCACAGACAGACATCACAGCCAAGTTCAGCTAAGTTGCCAACCTATACCACTGCACCGCGGCAGTCAGGGCAGGCAGCTCTTACGCTTGATCCGTCTCTTCTCTCTCACTCAGGCCTTTCTGAACTGCTCAACACACATCTCTCCGTGACATTGTGAAGTAGTTCGCAGGTGGTACCAATGCTACTCCAATAGTTAAAGGGACCACTGCCAGGTATTGCAAATCGTTCCCTGTCTTCCCACAACTGTATCTGCATCCTTAGGATGCAGATACAGTTGAAAGTTGTGATGCTATCTGACCCACCTTTCTGACCTGCCTCAGGGCAGCCACCTCCCTGCCCGAAATCCCCACCCTCTTCCTGCTAGCTATGCTTCTGCTTTCTGTGCAGTCTGGCAGTCAGAAGACTCTCCCCTACATTTTTTTTTGCATGCAGAACCTCCTGGCATTTCCTGTCCAGCTATCCACCATACCCATAATTCCAAGCTCTGGCTTCTGAGCCTGTGCTAGTGTCGCCCAGCACACTTTCCTGTTTCCTTCTGGGACCTCACACCTTGCTATTTTGGACACAAGAGCAGCCAAAATGCTAATAAAGATTCTCCATGTTACCCACGTGTAATTAAATTAAAATGTAAGTAACTTGCAAGTAAAGTAACCATCAATTTGTTGTAGGTGTACATATATACATATAGTACTATTACAGCCCAGAGTCTAAAGGAACGTCCAAAAGCCTGCCTCTGATTGGCTCATGAGCTGTCTGTCAGCCTCGGTCAATCAGTTCAAGCCCCTTCCTTCCCAGGGTCATGTGATCTTCCATTTTCATCCTCCCCGTTGTTTTCCCTACCAATTTTCACAGCAGAATGGATCAGGCACTGTTCTGAGCAATTCATCCAAAGAAAATTGCCAAAACTCCGGATTTGTTTGACAGCAGAATTTTTGTGAAATTCGTAACTATTTCAATTTGTTTAGAATCGATTCTCTAGTATTATCCATCCATTATATATCCATTTGCATATATACATTTATATAATTACTTAAAATATAAAATATTTACATATATGAAATATATATTTTTTTTTGGTTCAGGATTGGAACTGATCATCATGTGTAATAAAATGTACATGCATTTGAACTCACTGAACTCTATCTACTCTGCTAATATGGCCACCTCCTCTTAAATGAACATCATCTGTGAAGACCAGACTGCAAGGTTTGAATGGCACATTACCAGAAGCAAAGAAACAGCACCGTGATCCGTGTATTACGACATCTGTTTGTGTGTCCCATTGTATACTGTGTTAGCTGGTTGCCGGATGCTAGTGCTATGTATCCTGGGACATATTTTGGTGTAGCAGTGCAAATTCACCTGTGTGTTGTGTGCATTAGCCGCAGATACTTTGTGGTATGAACATGACTATTGGTATGTCTCTCCTCTCTGTTCTGTTCAGCAAGGCTTCGGTTAATGGCTCTAGCTTGCTTTGTGCTGTGTTCCTTGTAGAGGTTAATTCCTCTTTCTGTCTGTGTGCACCTGTGGGTGCTGTGGGCTAACATCAAGCTTAGCTATTTGTTATGTTTGGGTATGCCACCCCTTGGCTGAGAACAGCAACTGTTCCAAGCAATTATTCAAAGCAGTAGTTCCTGTATCTGAGGCTGTAATTCTATTGCTTTGTTCTCTGTCTAGTTCCCTGTCCAGTCTGTATGTCTGACCTGTATCTATTGTCATGTCTGCCTGTCCTGCCTGATTTTCTACTGTGGTCTGTCTGTGTTACCCTGCTCTTGTTCCATCTTACTGTTGTGGTGTTCCAGAGTCCAGTGTTCTAGTCTGGGTTCCTGTTTGGACTGTAAATATGGTTTCATATGTTTCCTGATCCTGCCTGAGTTCCTGAGGCGTCTTGCACACGACTGTATGGCTTTTTCAGTATTTTTCGGTCCGCAAAAAATACGGATGATGTCCTTGTGCATTCCGTTTTTTGCGGAACGGAACAGCTGGCCCCTGATAGAACAGTAATATCTTTGTCCATTATGCAGACAATAATAGGACTTGTTCTATCTTTGAATGGAAAAACGGAAATAGGGAAATGGAAGGCATACGGAGTACATTCCTTTTTTTTTGTGGACTCATTGAAATGAATGGTTCTGTCCGTATACAGAACGCAAAAAGTGAACGGAAACAGAAAACAAAAACTTTTGTGTGCAAGAGGCCTAAGTCTGACGGTTAGCCGCCAAGTAGGTAGTGATCTGGTTGCTAACCCACAGCAAAGTTTACATCCCTTCATAAAGGTTAAAGGGGGAATACCGGGGAGGAGCCAGAATAACACCCCTAGAGTTTGGCCCAACATCAAATCGGTTCCACACCTTACCACAGATCTGTTTTGATCCATAATCAGTGGATCCATAACACCATGTCAATAGCTTTCATCAAAATTAGTATTAACTGGGAGCCTGGAAAACCTCAATTTGGAATCTGTTTGACTATCAGAACTGACATTGTTTTTTTGATATTCTCTGACTGGCACTATTAATAGGGCATTCTCTGATTCAGCCAGAATATTTAGTGGCTCTTTTGATAGGGAAATAACAAAAGAAACAGAGTAGGACAGCACCACTAGCTGGAAAATTGATCAATGTATTGCGGCGGTGCTTGGGGCGTCAGGTCCCGGCCTCAGAGACCCCTCAAATGCAAAAAGGATTTCAGAAGATGTCGCAGCACTCTCAGTACATTATTCGTGTTTATTCACACCGAAGAAAAGCAACGTTTCGACACACAGGTCTTTCTCAAGCTACAGGTGGTTTACAAGTGAATATACATACATATATATATATACTCCAATTGATCCGGATTGGTTAGGGGGTTGTCCCTCTAAAAGGTCAATGCCTCCCCCCTACAAGTTTCCCCAATCATATAAACAAGTGACATAATTGCATATAAAAACATCATAGTATCATAAACCATGTGAGACATTCAACACTTACTATACAGATGAGCTGAGAAACTATCTGGCAGGCAGAGCAAGATGTTCGGCATCTCCATGAGCGATTGCATGCTTCTCCTCAGATAGGGGAACACTATGCAGTTTTGAACCGGCAATCACTTGATTGCTTTTGTCTCAGGGGCAGAGGAGTCCCGATCTGCAAGGTTAGACCCTGATCAGCTCTGCCTGTATACAAAGCCCCCACAGGAGGCTGGTTTCCCCTGTAACTGGGGCTTCTTTGGATGCCCCAGTTACAGTGGAAATAATGCAAGACAAAAAAAAGTCTCAGTCTTTTAGTGACTTCTTGGGGGAGAAACTGTGTTACAAATATATAGAAAAATAAAAATAAAATATGGAAAAAATAATAAAATAAAACATAATAAAATACAAATAAAACAAAAGGAAAAAGTACAAAATAAAAAAGTCAGTGTCCCTCAGAGGTCTTTTAAAGACATATTTTTAAAAAAGTAATAGCAAAATTGACATTTTTTAGAAATTAAATTAAAATTAATAAAATATAAGTAAAATATAAGAAAAAAGTGCAAAAAAAAAGGGGCCAATGTCCCCTAAAAGGTCTTTTTATGACCTCTTGGGGGACATACGAGAATGCAGAAATATATATATATAAAAAATTAATTTTAATTTTAGAAACTGGGGAGAACATACAAACTCCAGCACCAGTGCTAATCACTGAGCCACTGGAATGTCACCACTTAAAAGGAGTTTTCCGGGGGAAAAAAAAAGTTCCTGCAGCATAGGTCCTAAAACAGAAGATTTATACCTGGTCTACTCCGCCCCCGTTATCTCCATCTTCCATTCAATAATGACTGGCTTCAGTGGTGCATGTGACCATGTCCATAGTCAATTAGATGTAAATAGCGCCATCATTTTTTAATTTTTCCATTCACATATGAGGGCTTGTTTTTTTGTGGGACAAGTTGTACTTTCCAACGCCACCATTTAATATTGCATAGAATGTAGTGGGAAGTGGAAAAAAATGCCAAAGGTGGTAAAATTGAAAAAAGAAAAATGCAATTTTACCAGTTTTCCATTTTTTTTTATGGCATTCATTATGCGGTATTATGCGGTATGTGCAGATTTTGTTGTGGGGAAATTTTAACAGATACATGGCATATTGTTTCCTCATATACATACTATCTGAATGAACCCCTAGAGTACCACTGTTATCAAGTGACATTGCTGACTTTGTCGCTTTGGCCGCTCCCCTTCTTCCAATGGTAATAAGGGCTCTTTCACACTAGCGTTTCTGTTTTCTGGCATAGAGATCCGTCGTCAGGATTATCCCAATGCATTCTGAATGGAGAGAAACCTGTTCAGGATGCATCAGGATGTTTTCAGTTCAGGACCGGAACGTTGTTTGGCCGGAGAAAATACCGCAGCATGCTGCGCTTTTTGCTCCGGACAAAAATCCTGAACACTTGCCGCAAGGCCGGATTCGGAATTAATGCCCATTGGAGGGATTAATCCGGATCCGGCCTTAAGCTAAACGTCGTTTTGGCGCATCGCCGGATCCGACGTTTAGCTTTTTCTCAATGGTTACCATGGCAGCCAGGACGCTAAAGTCCTGGTTGCCATGGTAAAGTGTAGTGGGGAGCGGGGGAGCAGTATACTTACCATCCGTGCTGCTCCCGGGGCGCTCCAGAGTGACATCAGGGCGCCCTACACGCATGGATCACGTGATCCATGCGCATGGGGCGCTCTGACGTCATTCTGGAGCGCCCCGGGAGCCGCACGGACTGTAAGTATACCGCTCCCCGGCTCCCCACTACTACTATGGCAACCAGGATATTAATAGCGTCCTGGCTGCCATAGTAACCTGAAAGCATTTCGAAGACTGATCAGGATCCTGATCAGTCTTCTAATGCTTTCAGGCGACTTGCGTTCTGACGGATCCGGCGGGACGGAAGTGCCTGCCGGATCCTCAGAACGCAAGTGTGAAAGAGGCCTAACTCAACCTGCCGCTGCTGCTGTCTGGCGTTTAGGTCCCATTGACCCCCTCTACCCTCCAGCAAGGGGCCCAGCCACCAGAGTCCTGTGTTTCCTGCTGCAGGCCTCTTCGGTTCTCCCATATGGTGTACCCACTCCCCAGCCCTTAACCGGCTCTGAACCGCCGCACGCAGGATCGTGTGATCTCGGCGGCCCAGTTACTCCTCGTTGACACGCGGGCGCGTCATCTCGCGAGAGGCGAGATTTGCTGTGTGCGTGCGTGTTCACAGCAGCTCGCAGCTCGGCAGTTATACTGCAGCCTGCCAGCGATGATCAATCGCTGGCAGGCTGTAGATGTTAAATAAATCGAATCAAAGAGGTATATCAGACGCTGTTTTGTTAACAGAGTCTGATATACCTGCTACCTGGTCCTCTGTGGTCCCGCGGATCCGCAAAACACGGACACCGGCAATGTGCTTTCCGCATTTTGCAGATCCGCACATTGCCAGAACTATATAGAAAATGCCTTTTCTTGTCCGCAATTGCGGACAAGAATAGGACATGTTCTATATTTTTGCGGAACGGAAGTGCAGACCCGGAAGTGCGGATCCGCAATTCCGGATCCGAGCGGGACAAAGTCTGTCCCCATAGAAATGACTGGGTCCACAATTTCGTTCCGCAAACAGAATTGCGGACGTGTGAATGGGGCATAAGGGTCCCTTATCACCGCTAGTTAGTTAGCTACTTGTTAGGTAGTTAGTGCCCAGCCCACCGCACCGTAGTCACTGATTTTGGCAGAGATTTTTTCATCCACATTGATCGATGCGAATGAAAAAATCTGTGCCGTTCATTTTTTTTATTTTTTTCAGCCCAGAGGCTGAACGGAAAAAAAAATCTCATTACCCGTATGCTCAATATAAGGAGAATAGCAGAAACTCCTAATGCTGGCCATACGTGTAATGATTGCGGAGGCCATCAAATGCCAGAGCAGTACAAACACCTCACAATTGACAACATTTTAGAGAGAAGACACCCCAAGGTATTCACTCAGGGGCATATTCAGTCCATGAAAAAATTAACTTTTTGTCACAAGTTAGCGGAAAGGGAGACTTTGTGAGAAAAAACAATATAAAATCAATTTCGGCTAACTTGTGCCAAAAAAAAATCTTCTATGAACTCGCCATGCACCTCACGGAATACCTTGGGGTGTTTTCTTTCCAAAATGGGTCCCATTTGGGGTATTTATACTGCCCTGGCATTTTAGGGGCCCTAAAGCGTGAGAAGAAAAATGCGTAAAAATGCCCTCCTAAAAGGTACTCATTGGAATTTGGGCCCCTTTGCGTATCTTGGCTGCAAAAAAGTGTCACACATGTGGTATCGCCGTACTCAGGAGAAGTAGGGCAATGTGTTTTGGTGTGTATTTTTACATATACCCATGCTGGGTGAGAGAAATATCTCTGTAAATTGACAACTTTGTATAAAAATGTTTTAATAGTTGTCATTTGCAGAGATATTTCTCACACACAGTATGGGTATATGTAAAAATACACCACAAAACACATTGCCCTACTTCTCCTGAGTACGGCGATACCACATGTGTGACACTTTTTTGCAGCCAAGATGCGCAAAGGGGCCCTAATTACAATGAGTACCTTTAGGATTTCACAGGGCATTTTTACGCATTTGGATTCTCACGCTTTAGGGACCCTAAAATGCCAGGGCAGTATAAATACCCTACAAGTGACCCCATTTTGGAAAGAAGACACCCTAAGGTATTCCGTGAGGGGCATGTCGAGTTCACAGAATTTTTTTTTTGTCACAAGTTAGCGGAAATTGATATCTATTTTTTTTATTTTTGTTTTTCACAAAGTCTCATATTCCACTAACTTGTGACAAAAAATTAAATTTTACATGAACTCACCATACCCCTCACGGAATACCTTGGGGTGTCTTATTTCTAAAATGGGGTCACTTGTGGGGTATTTATGCTGCCCTGGCATTTTAGGGGTCTCTAAACCGTGAGAAGAAGTCTAGAATCTAAATGCGTAAAAATGCCCTGTGAAATCCTAAAGGTACTCATTGGAATTTGGGCCCATTTGCGCACCCAGGCTGCAAAAAAGTGTCACACATGTGGTATCGCCGTAATCAGGAGAGATAGGGCAATGTGTTTTGTGGCATATTTTTACATATACCCATGCTGGGTGTGAGAAATATCTCTGTAAATGACAACTTTTTAAATTTTTTTATACAAAGTTGTCAGTTTACAGAGATATTTCTCTCACCCAACATGGGTATATGTAAAAATACATCCCAAAACATATTGCCCTACTTCTCCTGAGTATGGTGATACCACATGAGTGACACTGTTTGCAGCCTGGATGCGCAAAGGGGCCCAAATTCCGAGTACCTTTAGGTTTTACAGGGCTGCTCACAATTTAGCCCCGCCCAAAATGCCAGAACAGTAAACACACCCCACAAATGACCCCATTTTGGAAAGTAGACACCCCAAGGTATTCACTGAGGGGCATAGTGAGTCCGTGGGAGATTTTTTTATTTTTTTTTTGCCAGAAGTTAGCAGAAATGGAAACTTTATTTTTTTTTTTTCCTTCAGAAAGTGTCATTTTCCGCTAACTTGTGAAAAAAAATGAAATGATACATGAACTCACCATGCCCCTCCTCGAATACTTTGGGGTGTCTTCTTTCTAAAATGGTGTCATTTGGGGGGTATTTATACTATCCTGGCATTCTAGCACCTGAAGAAACATGACAGGTGCTCAGAAAGTCAGAGCTGCTTCAAAATGCGGAAATTCCTTTTTTTGCACCGTAGTTTGTAAACGCTATAACTTTTACCCAAACCAATAAATATACACTTATTGGATTTTTTTTTTGCAAAGACATGTAGAACAATAAATTTTGAGAAAAATTTATATAGAAATGTAATTTAAAAAAAAAAAAAATTACAACAGTAAGTGAAAAATGTCATTTTTTGCAAAAATTTCGGTCATTTGTGATTAATAGCAAAAAAAGTAAAAATGTCAGCAGCAATGAAATACCACCAAATGAAAGCTCTATTAGTGAGAAGAAAAAGAGGTAAAATTCATTTGGGTGGTAAGTTGTATGACGGAGCAATAAACGATGAAAGTAGCGTAGTGCAGAATTGTAAAAAGTGGCCTGGTCATTAAGGGTGTTTAAGCTAGGGGGGCTGATGTGGTTAAAAAGCCAGCGTGCATGATACCAATCTGCACCAGCCTATGACTGGACACCTGGGGGTAGTTAGAATATCTTTCCCTATGGGTAGGTGCCAGATCAACAGGTTATCTGGCTTGCTCCCAACCTAACCTCTACCCTTTACTGCCTTTGACTCAGATTCTGACTGACCCCCTCAGTACCATGCACCAGTGTCTCTGACCCCCATGGATCAGCTGTAAATCACACTGGTACTACTCCTGGAGGTAGCAACCTGATAGCCCTGATGCAGTGAAGTTCAGATTTGTGTAAAGGGTGTAAAGGGTGAATACTAGGGCACTACCAGGATAATGCCCTTAGTCTACTCTTAACCCAAAGTCAAACCGATTGGTTGAGACAGTGGTTCCACACCCACTAATTATTACAGTTTGCTCAGGCAATGGAACCCATACAGATGGACCATGTCAGGCTGTTAGAAGAGAAACATCTGCACAGGCGCACTAACCTCTGTATGTACTGTGGAGACAAGGGACATTATGACTGTACCTGCTACCTCCAGATCCTAGGGTCTGTAGGAAAGACAAAGGGTGAAGATAAGCTCTCTATAAATTGACATGTTGCTGTCCTGAAGTGGGACTCAGTTTACCATACAGGCCTTCCTGGACTTTGGATTCTGGCTCTATACAGGTGAGCTGAGAAACTATCTGGCAGGCAGAGCACGATATTCGGCATCTCCATGCGCAATTGCATGCTGGAGATGCTGAACATCGTGCTCTGCCTGCCAGATAGTTTCTCAGCTCACCTGTATGTATAGTACTGTAAGTGTTGAATGTCTCACATGGTTTGTGATACTATGATGTTTTTATATGCAATTATGTCACTTGTTTATATGATTGGGGAAACTTGCATCAGCCCTTGATTAACCACTACCGGATACCTACCCGGTGCCTAGAGTAGTCAGACTCCTTAGTAGTGTGACATCTGTCAGTGGAATGGCACTTCCTGAATCGATCCAGTGCACTGCACACAGAGAAAATTGCATACTATGTCCTATGTCTACCAATCCCCTTCTTCTGGCTCTGCCTGCACTATCCTGTCTGGAACTCAGGACAGGTTCTATGTTGGGATTCTGCCTGTCACACATGCTACTTGGCATCTGTACAGCATGCCCATGTTTTACCTGTTCCTCAGAATCTACAAGGGTTGTCTTCTGCATATGCCAGCTACACTGATGCCTTTGACAGGAAGGAGACTGAGACCCTGCCACCTCATCATCCTTGGATTTTCCTAGCAACCTGATTCCTTGGACTACTCCTCCACGTGGCCGTGTCTACTCATTGTTCTTGCCTTACCCTCAGTTCACACTTGCGCGTTTTACAGCGCGTTCGAACGTGCTGTAAAACGCATAACCGATGCAAACCAATGCTTCCCTATGGGACTGGTTCACATTTTCACGTTTTACAGCGCGTTCAAACGCGCTGAAAAACGCCCGACGCATAAACAAGTACTTGAGCTTTTTTGGGGGCGTTTGTCGCGCGTTTTGGCCCATAGACTTCAATGGGAACGCGCAACGCTTGTATTTTGCGCGTTTTTGACACTGAAAACGCGCGTTCGAACGCGAGTTTATGAATTTGCAACATCCTGGAAAGGCCAAACTTCATATAGACAGGGATATTTGGTCATTGGACAACACTGCAGTCAATCACACAAACGCGCGTAAAACGTGCGTTTACTATTGCCAAAAACGCGCACAAAAACGTGCGGAAAACGCGCGTCTCAGAAACGCTCAGGTCTGAACCCAGCGTTAGACTGAAACCATGTCAGAGTACATCGAAGAAAATGTGGAACAAGGTTTCATCCAAAAGTGCTCTTCCCTGAACCTGCATTGACTACCATAGCCTTAATAAGAGATTACTACAATAAGCAAATACCCTATGCCACTAATTCCTCAAGGCCAGAATGTTTAATAAGCTGGATCTTCAAGAAGTATGCAATCTGATCTTGGGAAACCACATTTAATACTTGTGAAGGTCATTATTAGTACTTCGTCATTTCTTTCAGTTATTACGAGCAATGCATTGTTCATTTTTCTACCTTGACTGCACCTAGATCTGCCCTTACCAGTTACGGGGTGAAATGCTAAGGAGTGGACCCCAGACGCAGAGATAGCCTTCCAGTCCAAATAGATCTTCCCATCTGCATCAATCCTTCATCACCCTGATGTGTCCAAGAAATTATTTTTGGAGATAAACACATCCTGATTTGGTGCAGGAGCAGTGCTAATTTCAATGGGTACTTTGGGCAAGATGGTTACCTCTGGTTTCTTTTTTAAAAGTCTTCTCTGTGGCAGAACATATCTATTCCATCGGTGATAGAGAGTTGTTTGCCATCAAGATAGCTCTTGAGGAATGGTATCATTTATATGGATTACAAGAATCTAACCTACCTTCAGTCTGCTCAACGTCTCAACTCCCGCCAGTCTTATTGGTCTTTATTTTTTGCCCATTTCAACTTTACTTCGCATTTCTTTTCTGCGGAAAAAATTATAAGGCAGATGCTCTGTCCTAGTCCTTTGACTCTGCTGAACAAATTGAGGAGCCCCAGGATATTATAGACCGTGCCTGCATTGCTCCTGTCCAATTGAGGGATATTCTTCCTGGCAAGTCACTTGTTCCTGTGGCCTAGAGGAAGCACTTCCTGTCCTGCTCTCTTCCTGTACTTGTCTCCTCTGGAGTTCCAGCATCTGACTCTACTCTCAGTAAATTTTTTGAGATTTAGCAAGAGACTAAGGCTTTTGTGCTACAGACCTCTGATCGAATGCAGATGGCTGCAGATCATAAGTGCAGATCTCCACCACAGCTTTCTCCTCGAGATAAAGTCTAGCTTTCCTCACAAAATATTAGGCTGAGGGTTCATTTGGATAAGATAGCACCTCACTTCATTGGTCTTTGAGGTGCTGAAGCAAATGTACCAGGTTTGTTACAAACTATCCTTCCTTGCCTCCTTACACATGATCAACACTTTTCATGTGTCTTTTCTCAAACCAGTTGTGCTGAATCGATATTCTAGATGGTTTGTTCCTATGTCTTCTCCTGTCAGCACTGAGGGTGTGTATGAGATGAAAGATATTCTGGACATGAAGCAGATCAGAGAGAAGACCTTCTTTATTGACTGGAAGTGTTTTGGTCCTGAAGATATATCCTGGTAGCCTCTGGAGAACACTGATGGCTAAGCCCCACTGAAGACATTCCTGCAAAGGTCCAGTCCAAAGAAAAAAGGGTGTAAGGGGGGGGGGGGTTCTGTCATGCTGGTGGCTTGTGCCAGCTGCCCTCCTTACTCTCTGGGAAGGTATGGGCATCGGCAAACACACTGCTTCTGCTGTCCAGTTGTCAGGTCCCGCTGGCCCTCCTCTGCCCTTCGGCAGCAGGTCTGGCCACTACAGTCCTTTGTCCCCTGCTACAGACCTCAGCCTGCGCTTGGCTGCTAGGCCTCTTGCCAATCAATGACTAGAAACCTGTAGATACTTAAGGCACCTTTCACTAGGGAGAGTTGCCTGATTAATAGTTGTACAAGCTTGCTAGATCCTGCAAAGATGTGCTATCATCTGTGTGTTTGCCTGTGTACTGACTTCTGCCTGATTCCTGGATTCTGACTCTCTGCTGCCTGACCTGACCCATACCTGATCATGGTACTGACTCTGCTGCCTACCCTGACCTTCGGACACGTATCATGGAATTGCAAAAACTCTGCCTGCCATGATCTCAGCCTGTTACTGCTTACGAGTGTGCCTGACATCTTGGTGCAGTACACCAATGTTTCTGACACCCTTGGGGAACCTATCAAGCACACTGGGACTACTCCAGGTGATAGTGCCCTAATTATTTGACACAGTAGTTCCATACACACTGATAGTTACACATATAAAGCTAACACAAACCAAATATACATATAAAATATAAAATGTAAAGACAGGATTGACATTGTTTATAATAATAGAGTTTTCCTTTTTCCTATTCACATTTATGAATGTACTGATCCACAACACCCTAAAACAAATACTATATGTCCAAAGGACTTTAGACATTCTTTATGTTTTATAAAGCTTGTATGATTTTACTTGTATTCCACTTTTAAATACATTTATGGTGCATTGTAAAGCAACAATCATGTGATTCTTATTGTAAGAGTGCATTAGCAGAAGCCATGCATGCCTCAAGATGTTATGTGTGATTGTTACAAGTACATCCGAACATGTCTGACACTTCAAGTACACCAAGGATCCGTGACAGAGCTGAATGAAAACTTTTTATTGGCAGGAGTAGTACAAACATATAAAATCTGCCAGCTGTCAAGGATGTACTATAAATGGTGATTTTGTTTCACTGGCTTAATGAATTAAAGCAAGATTGAACCAAATCCAATGATAGCATGTTTGGCCTTGCAAAGACAAAAATGAAAGAGTTGAGGATGTTTTCCTTGTTGGCAGTTGTTTTTAGTAAAGTGTTGACTTTTAATAGTTTAGGGTTGGATAGTCTGGTGGTGAAATTTATATTTGCATCCAATTCACACCATAGAGAAATTGATCAATCATTGAGGATGCTTTGTTTTTCCAGACTGAAGAAGATTCCAAGAACACCTTGTACTACTCGTTTCTGCTGAAGACAGGAGATAAAATATTTGTCCATGCTAAATATTCCTTTAGCGTGCATCACTTTAACATTCAGTACATGAATTCAGTCTCCTGCAGAAACTGTTCTTTCCTGGCATTCTCAATTTGCATCTCTCCTGTGGGGTGTGGGAATGTCTCTGAATACTAAGAGTTTCATTCTGGATTATCTGGATATTGAAGTGTATTAGGAAATGCATAATTAGAATTGTAAGCAATCTAATGATCACACACACAAAAAAAGCTGCATGGATGATTGATGAACTTTTCAAAAAAAATAAAAATAAATAAATAAATAAATAAACTCCATTTCCTGCCAACAAAAGGCTGAAATATAGCAAAGTCTCCTTCTTTGGTATCATTATTTGCTATTGTTCTTGTTTTATGAATCTAAGATATTATATCAGGTATGATTCCCCTACTTGATGCAGGTCTTTGTAAAACTAATTTATTTTGTCTATAGCACCAAAGTTACCTCCTACTGCTTTTTTCCAATTATACCTCAGACAGTGACTTCTAGATTGTCTTTGCCTACCCCTGAAATGCATGTCATAAGACTAATTTACAAAAGTGCTCTGTTTCCTGAAAGTTATGTGTCTGGCACATGTGGGAGCATCTGTGACTAGCAGTATTTTTGGTACATACAGTATGTTGCTGGAAGAGATGGGGAAATCTGGGACTGGTATGGTATGGAGGCATCTGAGTTTGTGACATACTGTATGTATAAGAGCATCTGTGTTTGTCACTTATAGTCATATCTGTAGTTTACTTCTGTACTCTGTATGAGTTGGGTGGGAACATAGGGATTGCTTAAAGGAGATTATGTGACAGTCGTAAAAATTTTTTATATATGAGGAACATTAAAATGATCCAATTAGAACACGCCATACATATTGACACAATGATATATGGAATGCTGGATACACCATTTCTGGGAGAAACAAAGAAAAAGGAGAAGAGAGCACTATATTAGTTTAGTGGATTTAGACTTTCTGAATCATGATATAAAAACAGTGAGATGGGCTCTCATTTGGACAAGTTGCTATAGCTGTAAAATGCATTGAGCTCCAGAACAAGGGCCTTTTTCAGGTAGAATACAAACACGTTGATTGCATACATACACATAGTGTCTGGGGTGTGATAGGGACCATAGAAAAGTGGAATGGGACCCCACTCCACCAAGACCACCTTGAGCAGCAAGTTCATAACATGAACGCCTTATGATTATTTTGGTCTCCCCAATGCACAAGTATAAAGCACACAGTGATGTGCCAGTAAAGGGGCAATATAGTAATTTAACAGCACAAGAATGATGCAAAAACAATGCAACAAAAGAAGAAATGATGCCCTCAGCAGGGGTAACCAAGAGGCATGCCACTTCCATACTCAACACTAACAACACCTATGTTTGAGTGCAAATGGGAGCCCACAGCTGTTGAGACCCATAGTCCCTGGTATGCCTGCTACCCTGGTAGTTACACCCATGTATAGTGCTAAATATCAAAAATGGCATAGAGAAAAATGGGGAAAATGACAGTTCACCAATAGTCACCAACAGACAAAAGACAGTAGTAAATGTGAAACCAATTGTAATATCAGGGTCAACAAATAGTTTAATGTTCTTCTGCTTGACTTTGATGACTTGCAAGAAGACCTCAGCACCAGCTTTCCGAAGGTCCCTATAAATTGCTCTTTCGATTTTTCCTGTCAGAATGAACTTTTTGATTTTGAAAGCACCAATACTTTTAATCCCAATCTGCTCTTAATATCCTCTATAGCTGGATGTAAATCCACCAGAGTTATGTAGAGGCGATGGCCTCTATATAACTTCGGAGGATCCACCGCTGCTTCTAAATGTAAGACAGCTTCCTAGCTGTCTTAAATTAAGACCATTTTCTACCCCTAAACCAGTCCCCGACTACACCACACCAACTTTTTTAAAACCGCTAGAAATGCGCTTAATATAGGTGTATTTCTGGTTGGTAAATTACCTCCATAGTGTACACTCAGAGTACTGATACGTCAGGTACAAGATAAAATAGATGCAGTATGTACAGTACATATATATAAGATATAAAGCATTGTATTGATATGTCAGGTACGAGGTATTAAAGATGTAGTGGGTACAGGTATATCAGTACACTGCTTTATATCCTATATATCTGTACCCATTACATATTTTATGCCTTGTACCTCACATAGATGTATGTGTACAGATATATAGTATATACAGAAGTGTACTGATATGTGAGGTATGAGGTATAATAGATGCAGTGTGTACGGTTATATAGTATACAAAGCAGTGTACTCATGTGAGATACGAGAAGTTATTTATACCACGTACCTCACATATCAGTACACTGCTGCATATACTATATATACCCAATGCATCTATTATACCTCTTACCAAGTGACCATCAATAATATGTAACCAGTGACCTCACACTTCTGTTACCCACATTCTAGCTTCTACTGAGTATTATAATACAGTGTATGTACACTGTATTCAGGGGACACATATAAGAAGCACTTTACATAAAGGGGGCACATATAAGAGGCACTATATATACAAGGGGGGCATATAAGAGGTGCTATACACAAAGGGGGCAGATATAAGAGGTACTAAACATAAAGGGGGCACATGTAAGAGGGACTATACTTAAGTGGGCACATATAAGAGGCACTATACATAAAAAGGGCAAATATAAGAGGCACTATACATAAAGGGGGCACATATAAGAGGAACTATGCATAATGGGGCACATATTAAAGGCACTGTACATAAAGGGTTCACATATAAGAGGCACTATTTATAAAATGGGCACATATAAGAGGTGCTATAAATAAAGGGGGCATGTATAAGAGGCACTATACATAAAGGGGGCGCATATAAGAGGCACAATACTTAAGCAGGCACATATAAGGGGCACATAGAGAAGGTAATATACATACAGTAAAGGGAGATCGTATAAGGGGCACTATACATACAGGGGGCACATATAAGAGGTACTATAAATTAAAGGGGCACATATAAGTGTCACTATTTATAAGGGACACAAAGCATATTGCACTATATACTGGGGGCACAGAACATGTGACACTACCATTAGGGGGACTGTTTATGGCACTATATAAAGAAGCCACAGACTGTGTGGCACTATATACAAAGGGCACAGAGTGTGTGGCAATGTATACAGAGCGCACAGAGTATGTGGCACTGTCACGTTCTGAAGGCAGACTTCCGGGACGTCAGACCAGGGACCAACAGAATTCTTTATTGCACATGTAAGAAAAGAACATGACAGTAAAGCAGGTTAGGCAATAGTGGTAGAACTCCCACAGAACCAAGTGCACCGGCAGACCAGAAGCAAAACCCAGTGGGCAAATAGCCAGTGAGCCACGTTCTTCACAGAGCTCCTGGTGGTGGGGATGAACTGGGCCGAGGGCTCACTGGTCACGCCTCCATGAAGGTCCCGGTACACTTGGCCGCTACCTGCAGGAACCATGCTGTGCTCACACTCCCTGGATTTTATGTGGCTGTCGTGGCCCATAACAGGTAGGACTTAGCGTTAGGAGGATTTTATGTGGCTGTCATGGCCTATAGTAGGTCAGATTTAGCGTTAGTACCCACTCTAGGAGACAACCGTGTCGGGGTGAGTGGGCTTACTACCTTTTGATCAAAATGTAAACCAATGTCTCCACTGTTTGCATGCGATATCACTAATGTCCTCTTACAGCTCCCATCTTGGGCAGAGCTCTAGTTGCAGAGTGCTGTTATATTTTTGTGTTTATATATAAAATTGCCATAACCTACGTGCACCTGCATACAGGGAGTGCTGACAAAAACCCCCCCTTTTTGTTTTTACTTAGTATATGTTGGAGGTGTGGCGACCTCCTTCTCAGTCGTGCACACCTGACTAGTGTTTCTGCCCTAGATGCTGGTTTTCAATCAGAGTGAGTATAAAGCTGAATGTGTACTCACATTGCCTGCTAGTAGTCATCTGGCTCCAGGAGGAGTGCACAGTGGGCTCGGCATGCATGTTGGTACCTGCATCCCTGGATCTAATGGAGGCTGTTGCAGCACCAGAAGGGGTTAATAAGTAAGGTCTATCCCAGCGTGCATGCTGGGCTCACACTCCCTGGATTTTATGTGGCTGTCGTGGCCCATAACAGGTAGGACTTAGCGTTAGGAGGATTTTATGTGGCTGTCATGGCCTATAGTAGGTCAGATTTAGCGTTAGTACCCACTCTAGGAGACAACCGTGTCGGGGTGAGTGGGCTTACTACCTTTTGATCAAAATGTAAACCAATGTCTCCACTGTTTGCATGCGATATCACTAATGTCCTCTTACAGCTCCCATCTTGGGCAGAGCTCTAGTTGCAGAGTGCTGTTATATTTTTGTGTTTGTATATATAATTGCCATAACCTACGTGCACCTGCATACAGGGAGTGCTGACTAAAACCCCCTTTTTGTTTTTACTTAGTATATGTTGGAGGTGTGGCGACCTCCTTCTCAGTCGTGCACACCTGACTAGTGTTTCTGCCCTAGATGCTGGTTTTCAATCAGAGTGAGTATAAAGCTGAATGTGTACTCACATTGCCTGCTAGTAGTCATCTGGCTCCAGGAGGAGTGCACAGTGGGCTCGGCATGCATGTTGGTACCTGCATCCCTGGATCTAATGGAGGCTGTTGCAGCACCAGAAGGGGTTAATAAGTAAGGTCTATCCCAGCGTGCATGCTGGGCTCACACTCCCTGGATTTTATGTGGCTGTCGTGGCCCATAACAGGTAGGACTTAGCGTTAGGAGGATTTTATGTGGCTGTCATGGCCTATAGTAGGTCAGATTTAGCGTTAGTACCCACTCTAGGAGACAACCGTGTCGGGGTGAGTGGGCTTACTACCTTTTGATCAAAATGTAAACCAATGTCTCCACTGTTTGCATGCGATATCACTAATGTCCTCTTACAGCTCCCATCTTGGGCAGAGCTCTAGTTGCAGAGTGCTGTTATATTTTTGTGTTTGTATATAAAATTGCCATAACCTACGTGCACCTGCATACAGGGAGTGCTGACTAAAACCCCCTTTTTGTTTTTACTTAGTATATGTTGGAGGTGTGGCGACCTCCTTCTCAGTCGTGCACACCTGACTAGTGTTTCTGCCCTAGATGCTGGTTTTCAATCAGAGTGAGTATAAAGCTGAATGTGTACTCACATTGCCTGCTAGTAGTCATCTGGCTCCAGGAGGAGTGCACAGTGGGCTCGGCATGCATGTTGGTACCTGCATCCCTGGATCTAATGGAGGCTGTTGCAGCACCAGAAGGGGTTAATAAGTAAGGTCTATCCCAGCGTGCATGCTGGGCTCACACTCCCTGGATTTTATGTGGCTGTCGTGGCCCATAACAGGTAGGACTTAGCGTTAGGAGGATTTTATGTGGCTGTCATGGCCTATAGTAGGTCAGATTTAGCGTTAGTACCCACTCTAGGAGACAACCGTGTCGGGGTGAGTGGGCTTACTACCTTTGATCAAAATGTAAACCAATGTCTCCACTGTTTGCATGCGATATCACTAATGTCCTCTTACAGCTCCCATCTTGGGCAGAGCTCTAGTTGCAGAGTGCTGTTATATTTTTGTGTTTGTATATATAATTGCCATAACCTACGTGCACCTGCATACAGGGAGTGCTGACAAAAACCCCCTTTTTGTTTTTACTTAGTATATGTTGGAGGTGTGGCGACCTCCTTCTCAGTCGTGCACACCTGACTAGTGTTTCTGCCCTAGATGCTGGTTTTCAATCAGAGTGAGTATAAAGCTGAATGTGTACTCACATTGCCTGCTAGTAGTCATCTGGCTCCAGGAGGAGTGCACAGTGGGCTCGGCATGCATGTTGGTACCTGCATCCCTGGATCTAATGGAGGCTGTTGCAGCACCAGAAGGGGTTAATAAGTAAGGTCTATCCCAGCGTGCATGCTGGGCTCACACTCTCTGGATTTTATGTGGCTGTCGTGGCCCATAACAGGTAGGACTTAGCGTTAGGAGGATTTTATGTGGCTGTCATGGCCTATAGTAGGTCAGATTTAGCGTTAGTACCCACTCTAGGAGACAACCGTGTCGGGGTGAGTGGGCTTACTACCTTTTGATCAAAATGTAAACCAATGTCTCCACTGTTTGCATGCAATATCACTAATGTACTCTTACAGCTCCCATCTTGGGCAGAGCTCTAGTTGCAGAGTGCTGTTATATTTTTGTGTTTGTATATATAATTGCCATAACCTACGTGCACCTGCATACAGGGAGTGCTGACTGAAACCCCCCCTTTTTGTTTTTACCTGCAGGAACCACACCAGCTGCAAGCACCAGCGGAACAGACAACAGAACTGGAACCCAAGTGAACACAGGACATCGATCAGACAACAAAAGAAACGGGAACAAGCACAGAAGCAGATGCCTGGACCCCAAGCCAAGCAGAATGGAAGCATGGCGGTCTCAGGCAGAGCTGCACACAGAGTAGAGATCCTCCCTCTAGAGAACCCAGAGGCCCTCTCACAAAGGCAGGACAAACACAGGAACAGAAGCAGTAAAGCACTGCAGGACAGACAAGGAACAGACTAGATCAGAAGCAGTACGCACTGCCAGGCTGGACATAGGACAGGATCAGAAGCAGTTTAGCACTGCTAGGCTATCAGACGCAGTTAGGCCCCTTTCACACGGGCGAGTATTCCGTATGGGTGCAATGCGTGATGTAAGGGAAAATAATAGCATTCTTAATACAGAATGCTTACTAAAATGTGCCTTGAGGGGTTAAAAAAATAAAAACATTTACTCACCTTATCCACTTGATCACGCATCCGGCATCGTTTTCTTTCTTTTTCTTTCAGGACCTGCAAATAGACCTTTGATGACGTAATCGTGCTCACTATCTTAATTCAGCAGGACCTGCACTGACGTCATTACGCTCACCACATGGTGAGCGCAATTACATCATCCAAGGTCCTTTTGCAGGTCCTGAAAGAAGAAGAAAGAAGACGATGCCGGCTGCATGATCAAGTGGATGAGGTGAGTTAATTTTTTTTATTTTTTAATCCCTCAAGGCACATTTTAGTAAGCATTCTGTGTTAAGAAAGCAATTACATAGTAACATAGTAACATAGTATATAAGGCCGAAAAAAGACATTTGTCCATCCAGTTCGACCTGTTTCCTGCAAGTTGATCCAGAGGAAGGCAAAAAACCCCTGTGAGGTAGAGCCAATTTTCCCCACTTAAGGGGAAAAAAATTCCTTCCCGACTCCAATCAGGCAGTCAGAATAACTCCCTGGATCAACGACACATCTTTAGTAGCTATAGCCTGAAATATTATTACGCTCCAGAAATACATCCAGGCCCCTCTTGAATTCCTTTATTGTACTCACCATTACCACCTCCTCAGTCAGAGAGTTCCATAGTCTTACTGCTCTTACCGTGAAGAACCCTTTTCTATGTTTGTGTACAAACCTTCTTTCCTCCAGACGCAGAGGATGTCCCCTCGTCACAGTCACAGTCCTGGGGATAAATAGATGATGGGAGAGATCTTTGTACTGACCCCTGATATATTTATACATAGTTATTAGATCTCCCCTCAGTCATCTTTTTTCTAGAGTGAATAACCCTAATTTTGATACCCTTTCAGGGTACTGTAGTTGCCGCATTCCAGTTATTACTTTAGTTGCCCTCCTCTGAACCCTCTCTAGCTCTGCTATGTCTGCCTTGTTCACGGGAGCCCAGAACTGTACACAGTACTCCATGTGTGGTCTGACTAGTGATTTATAAAGTGGTAAGACTATATTTTCATCACGGGCATCTATGCCCCTTTGATGCAACCCATTATCTTATTGGCCTTAGCAGCAGCTGCCTGACACTGGTTTTTACAGCTTAATTTGTAATTTATTAAAATTCCTAGATCCTTTTCCATGTCAGTGTTACTGAGTGTTTTACCATTTAGTATGTACGGGTGACTTGCATTATTCCTTCCCATGTGCATAACTTTACATTTGTCAGTGTTAAACCTCATCTGCCATTTCTCTGCCCAAGCCCCCAATCTATCCAGATCCCTCTGTAGCAGAAAACTGTCCTCTTTAGTGTTAATTACTTTACACAGTTTAGTGTCATCTGCAAAAATTGATATATTACTGTGCAAGCCTTCTACAAGATCATTAATAAATATATTGAAGAGAATAGGGCCCAATACTGACCCCTGAGGTACCCCACTAGTGACTGTGACCCAATCTGAGTGTGTACCGTTAATAACCACCCTCTGTTTTCTATTACTGAGCCAGTTACTTACCCACATACAGATATTTTCTCCTAGTCCAAGTGTTCTCATTTTATATACTAACCTTTTATGTGGTACAGCGTCAAATGCTTTGAAGAAGTCCAGATATACGACATCCATTGATTCGCCGCTGTCAAGTCTAGAACTTACCTCCTCATAGAAACTGATTAAATTAGTTTGACATGACGATCCCTCATGAAGCCATGCTGCTATGGTGTAATTTGCTTATTTTCATTGAGATTCTCCAAGATAGCATCTCTTACAAAACCTTCAAACAGTTTACCCACAACAGATGTTAAACTTACCGGCCTATAATTTCCAGGCTCTGTTTTTGGACCCTTTTTGAATATTGGTACCACATTTGCTATACGCCAGTCTGGTGGAACATTCCCTGTCAGTATGGAGTCCGTGAATATCAAAAATAAGGGTCTGGCTAGGACATCACTTAATTCCCTTAGGATACGGGGGTGTATGCCATCCGGTCCTGGCGATTTGTCTATTTTAATCTTTTTAAGTCGCTGCTCTACTTCTTCCTGGGTCAGACAGGGCACTTTTAAAGGGGAATTTACCTTTACATTTTGCATTTCATCTGACAGTTTATTTTCCTCAGTGAAAACAGTGGTGAAGAAAATATTTAATAGCTTGGCTTTATCCTCATCGCTTTCTGCAACACCCCCCTCATTGCTGTGTAGAGGGCCGACTCCTTCAGGTTTATATTTTTTACCATTTATATAATTGAAAAACATTTTAGGGTTAGTTTTGCTCTCTTTGGCAATTAATCTCTCAGTCTCTAGTTTGGCAGTTTTTATTAGTTTTTTACATATTCTATTTTTATCCTTATAGTTTACCAGTGCTTCCTGACTCCCCTCCTGTTTTAGTGATTTATATGCTTTCTTTTTGTCATTTATTGCTTTTTTTACGGTTCTATTTATCCACATTGGTTTCTTCTTATTTCTTAGCCTTCTATTTCTATAAGGTATGCATCGATCACAATTTGATGTTACAATGCTTTTAAAAATCTCCCATTTTGTGGTTGTATTTTTATTTTTGAGGACTATGTCCCAGTTAATTGGGCCTATGGCCTCTCTTAGTTGGCTAAATTTAGCTTTTTTGAAGTCCGGTATTCTTGTTCCTCCCTGTAGAAACTCTCGTTTGAAGGATAATTGGAAGGTTATTACTTTATGGTCACTATTTCCCAGGTGTCCCCTTACCTGCACATCTGTTGTTCTATCAGGTCTATTGGTTAATACTAAGTCCAGTATGGCCGTCCCTCTAGTTGGGTCCTGAACCATTTGGGAAAGGTAATTGTCTTTGGCTATTGCCAAGAACCTGTTTCCTTTATGGGATGTACAGGTTTCAGTTTCCCAGTCTATATCTGGGTAGTTGAAGTCCCCCATGATAACCACCTCATTATGGTTTGCCGCCTTGTTTATCTCGTTTAGTAATAGATTTTCTGCGGACTCTGGTATATTAGGTGGTTTATAGTAAACTCCTATTAGTAATTTATTATTGTTTTTGGCTCCATTTATCTCCACCCACAATGACTCCACATTTTCGTGTCCCTCACAGATGTCTTCCCGGAGTGTGGGCTTTAGACAGGACTTTACATAAAGGCAGACCCCTCCCCCTCTCCGGTTTTGACGATCCTTTCTAAACAGATTGTAACCTTGTACATTAACAGCCCAGTCATAGCTATCATCCAGCCATGTCTCAGTTATTCCCACTATGTCATAATCCTCCTCACACATCACTAATTCCAGTTCCCCAGTTTTATTAGTCAGGCTTCTGGCATTAGTATACATACATTTGAGAGGTTTATGCATATTTTTTGCCCTACACCTTTCCTTCTGAACTTTTCTAGTCCCTCCTTCCATTTCTCCCGAAGTCCCACTACCTTGCCCCCGGTCTCTATCTGCACTATCTTCCCCTCCTGTAATGTAATTTCCCTCCCCCCCCTTTATGTTTTCCTTTATGACCAAGGGCCTTTTTCAGGTAGAATACAAACATGTTGATTGCATACATACACATAGTGTCCGGGGTGTGATGGGGACCATAGCAAAGTGGAATGTTATAAGGGAAAATAATAAAATCTACACAACACCGAACCCAAACCCGAACTTTAGTGAAAAAGTTTGGGTCTGGGTACCACATTCAGTTTTTTATCACACACGTGCAAAATGCATTGCACTCGTGCAGAAAAAACTGAACAAAGCAACGCAATCGCAGTCAAAACTGACTGAAATTGCATGCGCACTCACGCGGTTTCAACCTTAGCAAATCCGGGATGCCCGTCAGTGCCTTAGGGCACTACTAGGCTAAACATGAAATAGAGTGGATCCAGACAGAGAACAGGTACAGAAGACCAGGCAAGGCATGGACAAGGATAACATCAACAGCATCACAGGACAGGTACAGAAAAACAGACAAGGCAAGAACAACACCACAAATGCAATACCGTATGACACCACGCAGAAGGGCAGATGGTAAAAAAAAACCTGAGTCAGCAGCATGGGGTTACACCCAGCAAGGCCCAAGACAGACGGAACTCCTGGGTGAGCAGCAAGGTGCTACACCCAGCAAGGCCCAAAACAGACTGACCAGAAGCCCCACAGCTCGCAGATAGATATAGCTGCATAACAGGGGCACCTGATAAGTACTGGACGTTGCCCCTGGCAACTAGCATACACGGAGTCACCCGCAGCCAGTACCGCCAGAGTACAAACAATCCGTGACACAAACAGAAATGACTGGACAAAAAAGTCCTGCAAGATTTTTTTGTCCGGAAAAGAAGCAGCATCCTGAGCAGACCCTATTAGAGCCAATGTAGTCTGTTAAGCTCAGGAGTTGGTAAATCTTCTTCCTCTAATGATCAAGCTGTTTCTACTAACTCAATCATGTACTGTATCTGGGACTGCACGTGTGCAATCCCAACATGAAAAACACAAACAGCTGCTGCCTTTTATGTTTACTCTGTTTTTTTTTTTTTTTTTTTTATATAACATATGAGAGCCATCAAATAATTGAACAAGCATTCCATGGGGTCGCGCAGGACCCATACAGATATTGCAACAAATAATGATTAGAGATGAGCGAATCAAAGTTGACGAAGTGGAATTCGATCTGAATTTCAGGAAAAATTTGAATCGCATTTTTTCCTAAAATGGCTGCTGCACGTGTGAGGACATGGAGCAAGGAACTCTGGGAAGGCGGGATCACCCATAATGCCATGCATGCAGCCAGCGGTGTACTTAGTGCAGAGAGAGACGTCAGCAGACACTAGGGATAGTGCCATGAAAGACTTAATTGTGCTAAAAAAAGATTTACAAGTACAGGGAAAGATTATTCAAGGTGTTTGTAAAGAATAGGGAGGATTCATTTCACAGCATTTATGTAGAACAGGGTTCAGTAGAGGAGGTTACAGCCTGGGTAATAGGAACAATCCTATTACACCTTGCTGCACTGACTGGGGATCCAAATTGCCATTATACAGCTGTTGTAATTCCAGCAAACCGTTCATGTTATTGGGGTGCAAGTGCTGTTACAGCCATTAACAGGGGTTCTTACAAGGAAATATTTCTATATTGCCCTTGTGCAGTACAGTTATATGTTCTAAAGCCTTTTGTGTCATGTATGAGTGGAAAAAAATAAGGGAATATTTGCCATTCAGTGTATAAGTGGAAAAAAGAAAAATATATTTGCCGTTCAGCGGTGCATCTTCAGCAGTTACTGGTGTTGCCACCCACCTCCCCACTCTGTCACTGTCTCACTCTGTGGTCTCCTGATGCTGCTGCCACCTCCACACTATGTCACCTTGCCACCCTGTGGTCTTCTGATGCTGCTGCCGCCTCCACACTATGTCACCTGGCCACACTGTGGTCTCCTGATGCTGCTGCTTCCACCTCCACAGTGTCATTGTGCCACTCTGTGGCCTCCTCCTGATGCTGCCGCCACCTCCACACTATCATTGCGCCACCCTGTGGTCTCCTCCTGATGCTGCTGCTGCCGCCACCTTCTCACTCTGTCATTGTGCCACTCTGTGACCTCCTGATGCTGCTGCTGCCACCTCCACCCTGTCATTGTGTCACTCTGTGGCCTCCTGATGCTGCTGCTGCCACCTTTACACTGTCATTGTGCCACTTCGTGGCCTCCTCCTGATTCTGCTGCCACTTCTAGACTCTGTCATTAGGCCACTCTGTGGTCTCCTCATGCTGCTTCCACCTCACCACTATGTCATAGGGCCACTCTGTGGACTTTTCATGCTGTTCCCATCCTCCCCACTTCATGACTGGGCCACTATTTTGCATTTCGGCCTGGCTGACATAATCATTTATTTGACCCTTCTTCTGATCTATCAGAAGGAAGGAAAAATGAGATGCACAACGGATCCTGTCTGTGTAGCAGCTGTAAGGCCTGTATGGTCCCATCAGAATTGGCTTGTGATTTGGTAGCCAAAAGCAGGAGTGGGTACAAAACACAGAAGACATGCAAATATTCCATTCACGTGCCATCTCTGTTTTGGATTTTTTTTTGGCATTAGCAATACTGATGGATTACTGACCAAATGCTAACCGAGTGAAGGCGGATTCTCAACAGACAGGATCCGTTTTTTAGGGGGTTATTGTTCTGACGAATCAGAGTAAGGGTAAAATGATCAGTACAATAAACAGTAAAGTATAGGCTCCAGCACTCACTTTTGTTGAGGTGTCTTTTTCTCTGTATTTTATTGAGGTAGATTCTTCACAGACATGTAGGACAATACATCTCTCAGGACAGAAAAGACAGAAATAAAGGTTCCCACATAAACATCACAATAGATAAAAGGAGAGTATTATTGAAAAAAAGAAATCAGAAAACAATGAAGGCCATGAGGGTGAGTTCTCTCGCCTGTTTTATCTGTATGTTCTAAATAAACAAAAAGTTTTATGCTGATATGCAAAATGGGAAAAAGTATGTAGACACATATTACTGTTACGAATAAGAAGTTTTTTCGAAACGCGTCAACAGTCACCATACCTGAGAGATGTATTGTCCTACATGTCTGAAGAATCTACGTCAATAAAATATGGAGAAAAAGACACCTCAACAAAAGTGAGTGCTGGAGCCTATACTTTACTGTTTATTGTACTTTTCCTGAGGAGGTTTAAATACCAGGCACCGTGCACACGGGTACACCAAATTAACTAATGTGAGCTGGATTCCTTATGGGACATTCTTGAAACTAAAATGATCAGTGAAATCAACACAAACTTGCTGCTGACACCCTCTCCACTGTCAGGGGGGCTCAACTTGTATAAGCGTTTAATAGAACAGGTTCTGTAGACATCTATGTGGAATCAGCTAACAACGGTGTAAAAGAAGTGCGCTTCTTCTTGGTGCTAATATCGACCTGTAAGGCACCTTCCTGAAGTATAGACGGTATAGAGATATGGGGGGGGGAAGTCACATAAAAGAGAAGATTGTCGGCATAAAGCGCGATCTTGTGCCTCTGGTTCCCAACCTCAACTCCTTTAATATCAGGATAATTCCGAGTGCCGTGGCTAGGTGTTCCATCGTCAAGATATAAAGGAGAGGGGAAAGAGGACACCCCTGGCACGTGCCGTTATGGATCTCAAACGAAGATGGTGTTGTCCCTCGCTTCTCTGCCCGGTACTAAACCTACTTAATCTTTATTGATGGCATCAGGAAGTATCTTGCTTAGTCTATTCGCCAGGATTTTAGTGTTGTCTTTATTTGGTTTGGGTAAGACCACTATGTGGGCTTCTAAGGATTGTTTGGGAAAGGGGCATGTTGCCGAGATGCTATTAAATACTTTAGTAAGGAAGGGGAGAAGTAAATCATGAAAACGTTTTAAAAAGGTAGCTGTAAAGCCGTCCCTCCCAGAACTCCCCCCAAGTGAAGAGACTACTGTCTGTAATTCAGATTCAGTGAAAGATTTGTCTAATTATGGGCTCTGTTCTGTCGGTACACTGTGCAGTGCCATCTCATTCACAGGTAGCTATGCGGTCTTCTAGTCCTGTTGGGGCATATCTGCAAAATGTCCTCTAATGTTGTATAGGGAGTAATAATATGTATGGAACACATCTGCAATATGGGAAGGGTGATGTACAGCCTGCCCGCTGATATCCTTAATCTCGGGGATATAAGTATTTGTGAGTCTGGGATGTAATAAATTAGCGAGAGCGCGACCGCATTTATTAGCATTGTCATATAAAAAAACTGCGAAAGCGCTCTGTAGAAAGGTTGGATCTATTGTCTATTGCTTCCTTCAAACTGTCTAGTACAGCTGTTAGTTTACCCAGGAGAGCTGGGGTAAGTGATTGTTTGTGTAAAGAATCTAGCCTGTGTAAGCGAGCCATCAGCGTATTAATGTGTGTTTCCTTTTCCTTTTTCAATCTGGCCCTGTGCTGTATAAGTGTGCCCCTAATCACGCATTTTAAAGCTTCCCACTGCAGAGGGGGAGCTATAGTGTCAGAAGCATGGGTCTCCGTGAAATCCCTAATTGTAGGCTTAAAAGTGAGAGCACAATGAGATATAACGAACATGTCTATTCTGCTATATGATTGGTGGGCCGGTGAGTAGTACGTATAATCCCTGTCACGGGGATGCAGAATTCGCCAGATATGAATCAATCTCTTACTATGGAGGACCAAACGTACCCTGGAGATCGTTGAGAATGGCACTACGGACCTGCCTAAGGCCTCTTTCACACTTGCGTTCTGAGGATCCGGCTGGCACTTCCGCCCCGCCGGATCCGTCAGAACGCAAGTCGCCTGAAAGCATTAGAAGACTGAACAGGATCCTGATCAGTCTTCGAAATGCTTTCAGGTTACTATGGCAGCCAGGACGCTATTAAAGTCCTGGTTGCCATAGTAGGAGCGGGGAGCGGGGGAGCGGTATACTTACAGTCCGTGCGGCTCCCGGGGCGCTCCTGAATGACGTTAGAGAGCCCCATGCGCATGGATCACGTGGTCCATGCGATCACGTGATCCATGCGTGTGGGGCGCCCTGACGTCACTCTGGAGCGCCCCGGGAGCCGCACGGATGGTAAGTATACTGCCCCCCCGCTCCCCACTACATTTTACCATGGCAACCAGGACTTTAGCGTCCTGGCTGCCATGGTAACCATTGAGAAAAAGCTAAATGTGGGATCTGGCGATGCACCGAAATGACGTTTAGCTTAAGGCCGGGTCCGGATTAATGCACTTCAATGGACATTAATTCCGGATTCCGGCGTTACGGCATGTCTTCCGGATTTTTGGACGCTGCATGCTGCGCTTTTGTCAATGTACAAAAAACGTTCACATACTGAACGGAAGACATCCTGATGCATCCTGAACAGATTGCTCTCCATTCAGGATGCATTAGGATAATCCTGATCAGTATCTTTCCGTCCTAGAGCCCCGAGGACGGAACTCTAGGACGGAAAGCAAAAACGCTGATGTGAAAGGGGCCTAAGGAAGTGTCAACCTTTGGATCCAATGTCAAATTGAAGTCCCCACCAAGAAGGAGTACACCCTCTTAGAAGGAGTCCAATCTAGACATTATAGTAGCAAATGTCTTACCCTGTCCTGAATTTGGCAGATATACATTACCAATCATGTAGGTTTTCCCATGGATCGCAAGCTTGTCGAAGACATATCTGCCTTTCTGGCACACTTGAGTATCTATAACAGAACAAGGAAAAGATTTGCATAAAGCGATGGAAACACCTTTGGATTTGGATTCTGAATGTGTGCTATGAAACCTAGTATTATAGCTTTTAGAGCGAATGTGAGGGATGTGGTGGATTTAAAGTGAGTATCCTGCAATAATACTATCTATCTACTGTATCTTTTTGTAAGTTATATAATATCTAACTTACAAAAAAAACTGGAGTAACCAGGATAAAGTATTGCGGTCTACAACTGTGAATCAAGAGACAAGGGAAAAGAGAAGAAATGAGAGAGAGAGAGAGAAAACAAATAAACAAAAAACAACCCCTATAATATAAAACCAAAAAAGTTAGTGTACTAGTAGATTTCAAGGTGTATAAAATAGTATCCCTAAATGAAAGCTCAGAAAAGAGGAAATTAGCGTGGGACATTTATCTAAATAGGGTCTGTCTTCTAACAGCAGGTGAGGAAGCCACCACGAGACTATTGCAAAACAATGTTTATCTAGTACCCACTCCCACCCCTCCTTATTACCAACAATAATCTAAGCTGATCTGGTCAATAATTATAGTATGGATAAATGTGAGAGCTACAAAAATATGAACATAACTCGACAAACTAGCTCAATAGGACCTCTATATCTCAATCAACTGCCCTAGTGTAATGCAGAGCAGAAAATTTACATCTGAGAAGAAGGGCACCACATAGATCTCTATCATAACTTCAGAAGGGTCCCTAGATGATCAAGCATGACTGCCCAACAAAATCAGCCCCATAGTAGTAGCAAGCCTTCGTGGCCCAGATTTATTCGCCTTCCAGACCAAAAAACGGGAGGGCAGAAGAGGAATGGTGTGCCAATCTGGGAGAGAAATTTCGGGTAGACCAAGAGCCGATACAAAGTCTGCCAATTCTGTTAGATCTCTCAATTTGAAGCGTTTGCAAAGAACCACTAGTTGAAAGGGGTATCCCCACATATATGGAATCTCCTTCTCCCTAAGGCAGTCCAACAAAGGGCGCAATGGTTTCCATTGCAGAAGAGTGGTGCGGGATAGGTCTTGTAATAAAGAGATGCGAGCACCAGCAAATTCAGTAGTAGATTGATTGCGCACTTTCCGCATAATTTCCTTTTTCACAGTGTAGTAATGCAAACGACAAATGACATCTCTTGGTTTGGAGGCATTGGGGTTAGAAGGCGCCAATGCTCTATGTGCCCTGTCAATTTCCATATCATCTGAAATAGATCTATCCAGTATTTTCCTGAAAAAGTCCTGTAAGATGGACACTACTGCAGTGGATACCGACTCCGGAGGCCTCTAATCCTAATGTTGTTTCTTCTACTACGGTTTTCAGTATCCTTATGGAGACGATAAAGTTGGCTTATATGCTGATCTCTTGTGTTTCAGTATCCTTATGGAGACGATAAAGTTGGCTTATATGCTGATCTCTTGTGTGTCCCCTTTATATTCTAGGTCATCCATTCTGGTTGCTAGCTCATCCTGATGAAAGGCCACTGCTTCCACCCTTTCCTCTATGATTTGTAAATTACTGGAGATTGTGTGCAGCTCTTGCTTATAAGATGTCTTCAGGTGCACAATAAATTGCTCCTTTTCTTGTCTGGTTGATAGTTGTCTTACATGCTCTCTCCAGTCCCATGCCGCCTCATCCTGCGTGGGTGTTCCCACTTCAGCTGGCCTCAAGCCTGACATTGCTGGGCGAGTGGGTGTGAGGGGAGAGTGTTGCTGTGTGTCTGCGCTCGTTCTGTGCGCCATTGGGAAGAAGGCTCCCATGTGGGGATTGCGGCCTGTTACCGTCTGCCTTTCTGGGGAGAAGAAATGCTGAATGCTGCCGCGGCCAAGACCTGGGACCAGTGCTGATGGGCCAGCCATGGAGACCCTCTTTGTCCGGACTATTGAGGCTCCAAAAGGACCGCCAGGAGGGTGAATAACATAGTAACATAGTAACATAGTATATAAATCCAAAAAAAGACATTTGTCCATCCAGTTCGGCCTGTTTCCTACAAGTTGATCCAGAGGAAGGCAAAAAACCCCTGTGAGGCAGAAGCCAATTTTCCCCACTTAAGGGGAAAAAATTCCTTCCCGACTCCAATCAGGCAATCAGAATAACTCCCTGGATCAACGACCCCTCTCTAGTAGCTATAACCACACACACTTGACTATTTCCGTAGCTCCCATAGCAGTGAATGGAGTGCATTCAGTGCATTCACTGTATACTCTTCTTCACTTTTGGAGCCCTGTTCTGTACTTGCTCAATCAGTACAGGGGCACTGCTGTTAATGTAGCTGATCACAACATTTAAGGTGTTTACAGAGAGAGGGGGGCTCCCTCTCTCACCCGATCAGCTCCCTGCTATGTGATTGTGAGGTGCTGATGGCTAGTATGGCAACCCCAGGCCTTGCAAGTGGCCTATAAGGCCCAGCACCAAGGGTGGGAGTAATATGCATACTGTCAGTGAAAACTGACAGTTCAACGCAGTACAATACAGCATATATTGTACTGTATTCAAATAGATCAAAAGTTCAACAAAAGTTGAAAAAGGGTTTTATAAAAATAAATAAATAAAAGTTTAGTGTAAAAAAAAAAAAAAGGATCCTTTCCTCTCATCAAGCCAATTACAATAACAAAAAAATAGACATATTAGGTATCTCCATGTCGTAATGACCAGCACTATAAAAATATTACGTGTTCTAATCTGTCAGGTCAAGGTCATAAAAAATAAATAAAAATGGTGCCAGACTCATTTTTCTAGTCACCTTGCCTCACAAAAAGTGTAATACTGAGCAATCAAAAAGTTGTTTGTACCCAAAAATTGTACCAATGAAAATGTCAGCACATCCTGCAAAAAATGAGCCCTCACACAAAACCATTGCCAGAAAAACAAAAAAATGTGCCTTTCAGAAATTAGTCAGACAAAAACATGATTTTTTACAAAAATGCTTTGTGTAAACGTTGCAAATGGAAAAAAATATATAAAAGCTCAGTAATCTGACCAGCAGAATAAAGATAATTTTTAATTTTTCCTGCAGTGTGTATGCCTTAATAACATACTCAAAAAGCAATGGCAGAGTTGCTGCCATTACTTTATCATTACTTTAAGTAAGCCCCAACACAGCTCTATCGAGTGAAAAAAAAAAATGTATAGTTTGCAGAAAATGGCTGAACTACTTTCCCAGGGACTGTTCAAAAACAACATGGTGCTTGTAAACCAATCCATCAAAATTTCTGCAGAAAAACCAAAAGGTGGTCTTTTCCTTCTGAAGCCTGCAGCGCTCCTAACCAGCAGTTTATATATACATTTATGGCATTTTGGTATCAAGTAGAACCCACCTATCAATTCAAGAAGTGTGGTGTACTAGCCTCTGTGGAAAACTTGCAATTGTTACTTTGCACATGAATTTCTGCAAAATATCTGTGGAGTCAATACTCACTCTACCCCTTAGTAAATACCTTGTAGTTTCAAAAATGTGCTAACTTCTTGGCGGTTTTCACTGTAGGGATACATGAAGGCCTCTTCAAATGTGGCATGCCACCCAAGAACAATTCAAACAAAATCTGCCCAAAAACCATATGGCGCTCCTTCCTTTCTGAGCACTGCTATGACCCTATACAGCAGTTTACAAACACATCTTGAAAATTTAAAAAATTTCTTCTAAAATTCTAAGCATCCTAAAACCATAAAATGACATTTACAAAATGATGCCTATATAAAGCGGACATATGTCTAATGTCAATGAATAACTATTTTATATAGATATATATATCTAAAAAGCAGATAAATTCAAATCTAAAAATTACCAATTTTTTCACAGTTTCTATAAATTTAGATTTTTCTTCATAAATAAAAGTAAAACATATCTACGCAAATTAAATTTACCACTAACATGACGTACAATGTGTCCCAAGAAAACAGTCTCAGAATTGCATAAATAAGAAAAAGCATTCCAAAGTTATTACCACATAAAATGACACGTCAGGTTTGCAAAATGTGGCCATGTCAGGAAGGTGAATAATGGCTGTGTCAGGAAGGGGTTAATGTATAAGCCTTGTTTACACATATACAAAAGCATCCCTGGCTTGATCTTCCATGTAAAGTGTGATAGGAAATGATGGTGCCGTTGTGAGGCACCAAACGATGAGACACAGAGGGGAACATTTTATACGCCGATCTTAATAAACTCCTGCACTGGTGGTGTATCTGCCGGAGTTATGAAGAGGCGCCGGCCTCTCCGGATCCACCGCTACTTAAAAAATGTAAGACAGCTTCCTAGACATTTAGACCTTTTTCTATGCCTGCGTGAGAAGTAGCAGATTGCAGCGCAACTAAATGTTGAGCCACAATCTGTGTCTGAAATACGCAAAATATAGGCGTATTTAAGCTGAATAAAGGACCGTTAGAGTGCCTATTACTACATAACACCCTGAGTCTTAATGCTGAGTGTTTTTGACAATGAAGTTATAAAACAATAGTCATACAGGCAATTATATAAATAGCCATAAAAAATCTGCCGGAATGCTAAGAAATCTTCTGTATTCTCCAAGAGCTTGTTAAATTCCTTTTCACTGGAAACCATCCAATTTAAATAATTTTAGAGATTTCTAAGGTTCAACATTTTCATTTATATTTCTGCATTTTCCTTACATCAAACCACCGTTTGCAAATTTTGCCGTGGTTTCCTTTTTCTGTGCCACAGACTATTGCTGAAAAGATCCTGTTCTTGTATAAATAGCAATAGGTCACCAATTAGGAACTCGATGGAAAGTAGTCATTTAAAGTTCTGTGTTTTTTGGCTTTGGGCTGTTATAAAGTGTATAATCTGTATAAATGTTAGCTTTCTTGGTAAATGTAACTTCTGGTCAAGCAAAAATAGGGGGGCGGTGGAAGCCTGTATCCTCTGCTAATAGCATTTAGAAAACATCTTTTGTTTTTGCTGTAGAAGTTGCTGTAGAAGTAAAATATAGAAATCGTTTCTACAAAATCCATTCTTAGAATGTAATCTTCCTTTAAAATGGTGTGCAGATGTGCAGCAAATCTGCCAGAAACCGGAGGCCAATTTTACTATACAAGGGTTGAGTCTGGTTGCGTTTGAAATGTACTGGGAATATTTTGCTTAGAATTCCAAAAGTTTGAGTCTTTTGAGACATTATATAATGTGTCTGGGATTCCTGTCTCTTATGTGTTTTGCTTTGTGTCAAGTGATAAGGGACAGTCAAGTTAAATATGCATCGCTGTAAAACTCGGTCTACATTATTACTGTGATAAGAAACTATAAACCACTACTGCCAGGACCGCCATGATAACTGAAGTCGTAGAAGATGATTTTACACTATATAGTACAAGGCAAGACAGCCCCTTAACTACTACGGAGTCCAAGAACCTGCTCTCTGCTCCTTCTCATCACAGACACCTCGGTGTCAGCAAGTGGCAAGAACTAACATAAATTTTACTTCTGCAATTTAGTTCGTTCTTTAGATAGTAACAATTATAATATATAATTTATTTGTGTAACTTTGCATTACTTCTGATAATGAATTTATTATATTAGACAATTACCTTGATATAAGAAAGCTAATAGATGTATTTATTAATATGTATATAGTATACCTGGCACACGCTTGTCTTATATATGCTTGCTCTGGTAAATTCTATGGGTTAGTGATGTTTTTATTGCCACAGTCTCAGTTTTGTGAGCTGTCAGAGTTCATATCTCTCAGGATTTCCCACTGGCTCATTCTCTGCTCTCATGATTTGAATTGAAATAAGCCTAATCTGTCCTATAGCTGTCATAATGATAAAATAAAGCAGCAGTTAATCAAATGTCTAGAAGAAAAAGGCAAACAAGGGGAGATTAAACTGTTAAAACTGCCGCCTTGAGCTCTGTGCCCCCTTTAAATGTACCTGGGTCCTATAGATTACGTCGCTGCTATACGCTTTCATAGGCTACAGCCTATGTAAAAACCCAATTAAACACAGGACTGTTACTGTATCGGGCACTATTCCTGTGTGCTGACAAATAAGGAGCACTGTTTTTGTGTGGAGGCTATAAGCGGACACTAGGAAGGTGGAAAAGTAGTGGGCTAAATGGGTGTGGTTTTCTGAAGATAGGGATCAGTATAGGAAGCACTCATCCCTCCAGGAGTGCCCAAGATAATGAACCAACTGGGTTGTGAAAGATCCCATAACCAGACACTCACTCATTGTAACTACCTTTCTGATTTGTGCACGTCTGTGCTCAGTGCCCATTATGTGCCTAATTGCCATTCACTTATCACATTAGTACTGGGGACTATACTGTATGGAAGGGGGGTCTCATTTACTGAACAGCCCAGAGCCTATGATACACCTAATCTACCATTGGGTAACAGTACTGTGGTATTTTTCAACCCCTGTGTGTTGGTAATGGGTGGCCATGATGTGGAGGTGTAGTAGGACAGGGTGGTATTAGGGGGAAAGGGTTATTAAACATCTATACTAATAAAATCCTGTTGTAGAAATTCCCTTGTGTCCAACGCACATATCCAAGCTTCGCTAAAAGTGCACCAAGTACATGCTTACAAGCACGTGTACCAAGCTCTTTTTGTGTAAGGAAAGGCCACACTCCTCCAGAGTCAGACAAGATGTTCCATGCTTAGAGATCTGGTGCGCACTGTCCTCGCCCAGACCCTTTTCTTTATTTGTGGTCGGATCGGCTATCAGAAAGGTGTACCTAACCTATCTAACCCTATCTACAACAAGCAGTGCAGTTACTGTATGCCATACCTGCTGTGGTAGGGCAGCCTAAAGGGGGCCACCCTAATGTGAAGTGACTGTAAGATGGTGTGGGTGGGTGGGTGAAATCAGCTGAATCGGCGTCAGCCTGGGCCCACAGGTGCCTATAAATAGCCTAGTGATCAGCCAGCCTGGGCCACAGGTGCATATAACTAGCCTTGTAATCAGTCAACCCTCCTACAAATACAGCAAATATATTTGCATTATACTTGTGGTCGGATCGGCTATCAGAAAGGTGTACCTAACCGATGAAGGTGCGGAATATACCGTACATATCACAGTGACTTCCATCTACCTTACCTCTTTGTCATGTGCACCGGCACATCGTTCTTGGAGGTGGCTAATACTGATGCGATTGAAGGAGTGGCCGGTAATCAGAAACGATTTACTCCTATGTATACTAACAACATATGAACATATTACGAGAAGGTCTGAATCCTGAGAGCTGCTGACTGAAACAAACAATGGTGAATCTGTTGGAAGGCCTAAATTAATTCCAAGCATTCGCCGAGCCCTGATCGGACACCAACTGTTTCTGGTTACAAACTACTACACCTCTACTTATTCCCCAGGCCACACCTTTTTATATATAAAGGTCCCAAAAGTTAGAACATGGCGTATGCTGTCTTTCCCTAGTAGTAGATTAAGCGGAATGTGTAAACTCACCAGCCCTGGGGAACCATCAACACGAATACATGGCTACTACAATTAGCGAGCTAATGTTGCCTATGATGAGGACAGAGAACTTACACACCAAACCTTCAGTTGTGACAGGAAACAAGCTTACGGTCGTGAAAACTATGTATGCTGCGCCTGTAGTCGTGATAGGACTTGTCGTGTCTGTAGACGTGAGACTTTGTAAATTGCGCCTTATTACTGTACCTCCTACTGGAAGACGGACCAATACCCAGGACTTAGGCCCGACATCAACACCCTCAGTCCGAGTGGCGAAAAAAAGACATGGAATCTACCTGTGGTGGGGCCATGTGGCCGACCTTGAATGGCGGAGTTATGTGTGTAAATTTAATGGAGAAGCCATGCATGAGAGACTCTAATGGCGGAGACATGCGTGAGAGACTGTAATGGTGGAGTCATATGTGTAACACTTAATCGGAGAAGACATGCGTGACACTAATGAGTCATATGGCAAATTATATATTTTTTTTAAATAAACCACTTATGCAGTACCGGTATGACTTGGGGACTCGCGTAACCATGATCCACTCTGACAAAGAACCTAAGACACTAAATAGCCTACAACCATATTGTACCCCTAACAAACAACATGAAGAATAGTCTAAGGGCCCCTGGAGCCATGAGGCCGAAGCGATCATCGGGCCCCCGAAGCCATGAGGCTCCCGGAAACCATCAGACTGAACTGAATGACCTTACAGTGACGATAAGTAATTAAAACGTGAGCCAGTACCCGATGGGATATGCATAGACATTAGTGATGCGAACCACATGCATAGCTAAACATTAAACCAACCACGAACCGTGAAATTGAAAAGATGGGAGAAAACCAAGAGCCAGTGGCCTTGCAGTTCACTAAGAGAAGACCCTTATCGTGACAAACAAATTAACAATTTGTGAAAACAAAGTAGGAAACGTACTCCTATTGGCCCACTGACCGCTGAGGAGCTATTTGGTTAACTGAGAGATCCAAAAGAATGATATCAGAGTCAAAAAATGAAGGAATATAAATAACAATGCGTCTTTATTAGAACAATTTATGAAACATGATTGGTACAAAAAGTGTTAAAAAACAAGTAAAAACAATTACACAAAGAGCGACACACCACATGGCACAATCAGAGTATAACTGGTGAAAATTGATAGCAACTATGCGCAAATATCCTCAGTCAGTGCACACACCAAATAGATAATGGGACCCAACAAAACAGACAGTTGCTAGTTTGGGCTAAGTAGCCAGTCACCATAGAAGTTTTAACCACAGTAAACACGAGGATAGTCACACAAGATAAACAAGATAGTAATATACACACCAGCAATGGGTCACAGCAGTGTCGCCAAACAAACACGCCCTGACGCGCGTTTCGCCGTCAGCTTTCTCAAGGGGCGATAAGAGAGTGTACCAGCATCAAGGTTTAAATAAGGAAGATACCTGATGTCACAAGCCATGTGATCCATGATCAACCAATAAGGACTAAGGACAACCCACCAACCTGATTAACATATATATCACAACCAGCTGAGTGCCGGTGTCACTTCCGCTCTATACCTGGCGCACGAATATCTGTCATGAATGCCGGCATCCGCATGCGCCGTGGCTGTGGGGGAAGGCGGTCACGCACATATGGCGTGAGACGCCTCATCCCAAAAACCAGGACGCCGCGGCATGCCGGAGCATGCTCAGAAGATCGCGCGCACCGCGGGAGCCATATTGGAAAAGGGCATTCGCCCAAATAAAGACGCATTGTTATTTATATTCCTTCATTTTTTGACTCTGATATCATTCTTTTGGATCTCTATGTTTCTGATATTGGGTCTTGTACCAGTGGGAATCATTGTTGGTTAACTATTTGGTTAACTGAGGCAAGAGACCAATCTGAGTGAACATGAACCAGAAGTAAAGGAGACCAGTCTGAGTGAATGCAAACCAGGACTAAAACACAATTTTTTATTTTCCTAAGTGAACAGAAAAAGTAGGCCTATGGAATGTAACAAACCAATACTGATGTCCTGAACTATTCACGGGCGAACAGTTCCCGGCGAACATCGCTTGTTCGCGTTCGCCGCGGCGGGCGAACATATGCAATGTTCGTTCCGCCCCCTATACATCATCATTGAGCAAACTTTGACCCTGTACCTCACAGTCAGCAGACACATTCCAGCCAATCAGCATACCCTCCCTCCCAGACCCTCCCACCTCCTATCAAAAAGCAAGGACAGCATCCATCTTAGATTCATTCTGAAGCTGCATGTTAGTGAGAGCAGGGAGACTGCAGCTGCTGCTGTGCTGATGATTCTAAATTCATAGGGAAAGCGTTAGCTAGGCCAGTGTTCTGTGTCCACAGACTCCTCTGCTGTAAGGACAGCGTCACAACACCCCAAAAAGCCCTTTTGTGTGTCAGGCCCACTTCTACTGACTGCAGTGTGCCCACTGCCAGTGCCCACCACTCATACCAGGTGGCACAGTAGCTTGCCGATAAATAAGGCATTTAATTTTTACCCTTTAATCTAAGGTTAGTTGCCTGCCAGTGTGTGTCAGGCCCACTTCCACTGACTGTAGTGTGCCCACTGCCAGTGCCCACCACTGAGTACATTGCACGCATAGTACCAATAATAAAAAAAAAAAAATTACAGGCAGAGGCAGGCCACCCCGCAGGGGCCGTCGTGCTGCTATGATTTCCTTTGGCCCTAGAATAATGCCTAGTGTTTAGAAGCCACATACCCTGAACTCGAAAAATTCTGAGGACATAGTTGACTGGCTTACACAGGACACCCATTCTTCTACAGCTTCCGCTCGGAACCTTGACGCACCATCCTCCTCCAGCTCAGCTTCGGGCACCTCTCAAGTTAACACTCGCCCGCCCGCCGCCACCACCAACGCTAGCACCACCGCCGCTTCATTTGATCTGTCAGAGGATTTATTTACACATCAGTTGGAAGAAATGAGTGATGCGCAACCATTATTGCCAGAGGATATAGATAACAGGGATATGTCTCAGTCAGGCAGCATTACACACATGGACGTATGGTGTGATGATGATGTTTTACCCGCTGCTGCTTCCTTTGCTAAGTTGTCAGATACAAGTGAAGCAGTTGATGATGACGATGTGTCCGTGGATGTCACGTGAGTGCCTGCTCGAAGAGAAGAAGAACAGGGGGAAAGTTCAGATGGGGAGGCAGAGAGGAGGAGGAGACGAGGTGGAAGCAGGGGGAGGTCGTTGCAAGGAACTAGTGGCACAGTCAGACAGCATGTATCGGCAGCCTGGGTCTGCCAGACAGCACGCCAATCAAGGCATGCTGTTGCAACCACCAGAATGCCGTCATTGCAAAGCTCAGCAGTGTGGCATTTTTTTTGTGTGTCTGCCTCTGATAACAGCGATGCCATTTGCAACCTGTGCCAAAAGAAACTGAGTCATGGGAAGTCCAACACCCACCTAGGTACAACTGCTTTGCAAAGGCACATGCTCTCACATCACAAACGCCTATGGGATCAACACATGAGTACAAGCAGCACACAAACTCAAAGCCACCATCCTCCTCCTGGTCCAGCATCTTCAGCCACGTCAACCACTGCTGTCCTTCCTGCCCCCTCTAAACCACCCGCCACTCACCCCCTTGCCCGGCGTCTGACAGCTGGCTTGTCAGAACTTTTACCATACAAGCTGGTGGAGTCTGAGGCCCTCAAAAAATCGGCAAAGTGGTGTGTGACAACGGAAGCAACCCAGGCTTACAGGACGTCCTCAAGCAGGCCAGGAAGGTGTGTGGCCATTTCAAGCATTCCTACGCGGCCATGGCGCACTTTTCTGACATTCAGCGGTGAAACAACATGCCAGTTAGGTGCTTGATTTGCGACAGCCCGACACTTTGGAATTCAACAATCCTAATGTTCGACCGCCTGCTCCAACAAGAAAAAGCCGTCAATGAGTAGTTGTATGACCGGGGTGCTAGGACATCCTCTGCGGAGCTGGGTATTTTTTTGCCACGTTACTGGACGCTCATGCGCAATGCCTGTAGGCTCATGCGTCATTTTGAGGAGGTGACAAATCTAGTCAGTCGCACCGAAGGCACCATCAGTGACCTCATCCCATTTGTTTTCTTCCTGGAGTGTGCCCTGCGCAGAGTGCCAGATCAGGCCGTAGATGAGCGTGAAGAGGAAGAGTTGTGGTCACCATCACCACCAGAAACAATGCTGGAAAAGGAGTCTGAGGAAGAGGAGTCTGAGGAGGAATGTGGCTTTGAGGAGGAGGAAGACCAACCACAGCAAGCATCCCAGGGTGCTCGTTGTTGTCACCTATCTGGGACCCGTGGTGTTGTACGTGGCTGGGGGGGGGAAGAACAGACCTTCAATGACATCAGTGAGGATGAGGAACGGGACATGAGTAGCTCGGCATCCAACCTTGTGCAAATGGGGTCTTTCATGCTATCATGCCTGTTGAGGGACCCTCATATAAAAAGGCTGAGAACGACCTGTACTGGGTGGCCACGCTTCTAGACCCCCAGTATAAGCAGAAAGTGGCTGAAATGTTACCGAATTACCGGATGTCGGAAAGGATGCAGCAGTTCCAAAACAAGTTAAAAAGTATGCTTTACACAACGTATAAGGGTGATGTCAGAGCACAACAGGAATCTAACAGGGGAAGAGGGGAAAGTAATCCTCCTCCTACCACGACCACGCCGGCAAGGACAGGACGCTTTACAGACGTGTTGTTGATGGAGGACATGCAGAGCTTTTTAAGTCCTATGCTTTGCCACAGCCCTTTGGGGTCCACCCTCAGAGAACGACTCGACCGACAGGTAGCAGACTACCTCGCCTTAACTGCAGATATCGACACTCTGAGGAGCGATGAACCCCTTGACTACTGTGTGTGGAGGCTTGACCTGTGGCCTGAGCTATCCCAATTTGCAATAGAACTTCTGGCCTGCCCCGCTTCAAGTGTCCTGTCAGAAAGGACCTTCAGCGCAGCAGGAGGTATTGTCACTGACAAGAGAAGTCGCCTAGGTCAAAAAAGTCTAGATTACCTACCCCCTACGCCCCAGAGGGCTACAAGTCACGGACCGTGTAACCAAGTCCGATCCTACCGTGAAAGCCAGCACTCACCTGGCACCTTCTGCCATTGCCCAGGCGCGAACGAACCTTCACATATTGCTACAGGATTTTTTTTTTTTTGGGAACGATGGTCACCACAACACCACCTCGTGTTCGTCTAAAAAAAATATGAACGTAGTCGAACATAAACCCTGATGCAATGCCAATTAATTGACATAGAGTGCACCTATAGACGTAGCACGGAACCGCTGACACATGTGTGCCCATAAAATACTGTTTATAGATTAAACACACTAATATACAAGAGCATCAGAACTGAAATACAAACGCCTTGACCAAATCTGCTAGTGCCCCAAATACAGACCACTGATACACCTTTACCAAACACCTTGCATGTCTGGCGCCAACTGCGGACGTGCGCCTCACATGTAGAACAGGAGAAGACAAACATGCAACCTATTTTTTTATTTTTATTTTTTCAACAACCATTGATACGCGACCCTTCCAAAAAATAAATGAATACAATACCACCACTTAAACACTGCGTGCGTAGCTTGGAGAGACGCATTCCGTATGTAACAGGTATCAAAAACATGCAACCATACCTACTCTAGGCGCATGCTACCCCAATAACTATGCAATAGCATCCAACAAGCCGCTAAACGGCCGGACAAGAATACTAACAACAGGCATTTGACCATTAGCGCCCAACTCTGCTTCGTCCCAGAGTGTTACAAGTCGCAGACCGCAGTGTGGGTCTTGTGTAAACCAGTCTGATTCTGCACCGATGCGTCCAGGCGGCGGCAGGTTTGTTCCTCCTGGACGCATCCGTGCGTCATCTCGCGAGAGGCGAGATTTGCTGTGAACGCGCGCGCACGCGTTCACAGCAGTGCACAGCTCGGCAGTGATACTAAAGCCTGCCAGTGATGATCAATCGCTGGCAGGCTGTAGATGTAAAAAAAAAGGCATCCAAGAGGTATATCAGACTCTGTTTTGTTAACAGCGTCTGATATACCTGCTACCTGGTCCTCTGGTGGTTCCATTTGCTGGGATCGACCACCAGAGGACCAGGTAGCTCTGTAAAGTAGCACCAAGCACCACACTACACCCCCCCCCTGTCACTTATAAACCCCTTGTTAACCCCTGATCACCCCATATAGACTCCCTGATCACTCCCCTGTCACTGATCACCCCCCTGTAAGGCTCCATTCACATGTCCATATGTGTTTTGCGGATCCGCAAAACACGGACACCGGCAATGTGCTTTCCACATTTTGCAGATCCACACATTGCCAGAACTATATAGAAAATGCCTTTACTTGTCCGCAATTGCAGACAAGAATAGGACATGTTCTATATTTTTGAGGAGCGGAAGTGCAGACCCGTAAGTGCGGATCCGCAATTCCGGATCCGAGCGGGACAAAGTCTGTCCCTATAGAAATGAATGGGTCCGCAATTATATTCCGCAAACAGAATTGCGGATGTGTGAATGGGGCCTAATGGTCCCTTATCACCGCCAGTTAGTTAGCTAATTGTTAGGTAGTTGGCGCCCAGCCCACCGCACCGCACCGCAGTCACATTGATCGATGCGAATGAAAAAATCTGTGCAGTTCATTTTTTTTCTTTTTTCAGCCCATAGGCTGAACGAAAAAAAAAATCTCATTACCCGTATATACCTCAATATAAGGAGAATAGCAGAAACTCCTAATGCTGGCCATACGTGTGATGATTGCGGAGACCTTTAAATGCCAGGGCATTACAAACACCTCACATGTGACCCCATTTTAGAAAGAAGACACCCCAGGGTATTCCGTGAGGGGTATGGTGAGCTCATGCAAAATTTTATTTTTTGTGACAAGTTAGCGGAATATGAGAAAAAAAAATATATCAATTTCCGCTAACTTGTGCCAAAATTTTTTTTGCCATGCCCCTCACAGAATACCTTGGGGTGTCTTCTTTCCAAAATAGGGTCACATGTGGGGTATTTATACTGCCCTGGCATTTTAGGGGCCCTAAAGCGTGAGAATCCAAATGCGTAAAAATGCCCTATGAAATCCTAAAGGTACTCATGGGAATTTGGGCCCCTTTGCGCACCCAGGCTGCAAAAAAGTGTCACACATGTGGTATCGACGTACTCAGGAGAAGTAGGGCAATGTGTTTTGGGGTGTATTTTTATATATACCCATACTTTGTGTGAGAAATATCTCTGTAAATGACAACTTTTTAAATTTTTTTATACAAAATTGTCAGTTTACAGAGATATTTCTCTCACCCAACATGGGTATATGTAAAAATACACCACAAAACACATTGCCCTACTTCTCCTGAGTACAGAGATACCACATGAGTGACACTTTTTTGCAGCCTGGGTGCGCAAAGGGGCCCAAATTCCAACGAGTACCTTTAGGTTTTACAAGGTTGCTCACAATTTAGCCCCGCCCAAAATGCCAGAACAGTAAACACACCCCACAAATGACCCAGTTTACGAAAGTAGACACCCCAAGGTATTGACTGAGGGGCATAGCGAGTCCGTGGGAGATTTTATTTTTTTTTGCCATAAGTTAGCAGAAATGGAAACTTTATTATTATTTTTTTTCCTCAGAAAGTGTCATTTTCCGCTAACTTGTGAAAAAAAATGAAATGATACATGAACTCACCATGCCCCTCCGCGAATACTTTGGGGTGTCTTCTTTCTAAAATGGTGTCATTTGGGGAGTATTTATACTAACCTGACATTCTAGCATCTGAAGAAACATGACAGGTGCTCAGAAAGTCAGAGCTGCTTCAAAATGCGGAAATTCACTTTTTTGCACCATAGTTTGTAAACGCTATAACTTTTACCCAAACCAATAAATATATATTTATTGTATTTTTTTTTATCAAAGACATGTAGAACAATAAATTTTGCAAAAAATTTATATAGAAATGTAGTTTTTTAAAAAAAAATTTACAACAGAAAGTGAAAAATGTCATTTTTTTGTAAAAATTTCGGTCATTTTTGATTAATAGCAAAAAAAGTAAAAATGTCAGCAGCAATGAAATAGCACCAAATGAAAGCTCTATTAGTGAGAAGAAAAGGAGGTAAAATTCATTTGGGTGGTAAGTTGCATGACGGAGCAATAAACGGTGAAAGTAGTGTAGTGCAGAATTGTAAAAAGTGGCCTGGTCATTAAGGGTGTTTAAGCTAGGGGGGCTTAAGTGGTTAAGCTAGGGGGGCTGAAGTGGTTAATAAATGCATCCACGCCAAGCTAATAAATCCGTTCTTTGGATGGGAGCCCTAGCTGGCGCACTTACATTTCCCAAGAAAACACTGCTCTGCAGCGCATCAGTGTCCCCCGGCCAACAGCCAAGTGCATAGCACATAGACTGTTTGCCAGCAGAGACCTCTGCGCCCGGCAGCTGTTTGTTCTCTACATCCACAGAAAGATATCCACAATGGTTTACACACTGAGAGACATGATGACAATACATGACATATTAAAAACACATCCTAATAAAATTTCCACTACAATCCCTATGTGCGTGGTGTCCATGCGTGTGTGCCGATTTGTCAAGTGCGCATGCGCGGCGCACAGACCAATCGGCACACACTCCATGGACACTACATGGGCGGCATCCTATTGTAATGGCAGCGGGGCCTGATGCAGTCACCGCTCAGAGTAGTTATACTATGAATAACTGTAATAATAATAACGAACTTCTTCACTTACTAAGCGGTGAGGCAGGAGGCCGGGCGGGCGGTCACTGGCAGCGTAACTCACTAAGTAACTCCCCTGCTCCGCCCACTTCATGAATGAAGCAGGCACATGAGGTAGTGAGTTACGCATCCAGTGCGTGCGTGTCCGCCCACCCGCCCGGCCTCCTACCTTCCCGTTTAGTAAGTGAAGAAGTAAAGATCATTATTATTATCACAGTTATTCATAGTATTACTACTTTGAGCGGGTCCCGGTATAATACAATGACTGCACCGGGCACCGCTGCCTTTACATTCACACTTTTAAAGGGAGAAACAAAAATACCAAACTTTAAAAAAGCTAAATTTTGCCAACTAAGCGAGGCCATAGGCCTAACTAACTGGGACAAAGTCCTCAAAAATAAAAATACAACCACAAAATGGGAGATTTTTAAAAGCATTGTAACATTTAATTGTGAGAGGTACATACCTTATAGGAATAAAAGACTAAGAAACAATATGAAACCAATGTGGATAAATAGAACCATAAAGATAGCAATAAATGACAAAAAGAAAGTATATAAATTACTAAAACAGGAGGGAAGCCAGGAAGCACTGATAAACTATAAGGAGAAAAATAGAATATGTAAAAAACTAATAAAAATTGCCAAACTAGAGACCGAGAGATTAATTGCCAAAGAGAGTAAAACTAACCCTAACATGTTCTTCAATTATATAAATAGTAAAAAATATAAATCTGAAGGAGTCGGCCCTCTACATAGCAATGAGGGGGGTGTTGCAGAGAGCCACGAGCATAAAGCAAAACTATTAAATATCTTTTTCTCCACTATATTCACTGAGGAAAATAAACTGTCAGATGAAATGCAGAATGTAGAAGTAAATTCCCCATTAAAAGTGCCCTGTCTGACCCAGGAAGAAGTACAACAGTGACTTAAAAAGATTAAAATAGACAAATCGCCAGGACCGGATGGCATACACCCCCGTATCCTAAGGGAATTAAGTGATGTCATAGACAGACCTTTATTTCTGATATTTATGGACTCTATACTGACAGGGAATGTTCCACAGGATTTGCGCATAGCAAATGTGGTGGCAATATTCAAAAAAGGTCCAAAAACAGAGCCTGGAAATTATAGGCCGGTAAGTTTAATATCTATTGTTGGTAAACTGTTTGAAGGGTTTCTAAGAGATGCTATTTTGGAGTATCACAATGAAAATAAGAAAATAACGCCATATCAGCATGGCTTCATGAGGGATCGGTCATGCCAAACGAATTTAATCAGCTTCTATGAGGAGGTAAGTTCTAGACTTGACAGCGGCGAATCAATGGATGTCATATATCTGGACTTCTCCAAAGCATTTGACACTGTACCTCATAAAAGGTTAGTATATATAAAATGAGGATGCTCGGACTGGGAGAAAATGTCTGTATGTGGGTAAGTAACTGGCTGAGTGACAGAAAACAGAGGGTGGTTATTAATACTCAGATTGGGTCACTGTCACTAGTGGGGTACCTCAGGGGTCAGTATTGGGCCCTATTCTCTTCAATATATTTATTAATGATCTTGTAGAAGGCTTGCACAGTACAATATCTATTTTTGCAGATGACACTAAACTGTGTAAACTAATTTAAGCTGCAAAAACCAGTGTCAGGCAGCTACTGGCAAGGCCAATAAGATAATGGGTTGCATCAAAAGGGGCATAGATGCCCGTGATGAGAACATAGTCCTACCACATTACAAATCACTAGTCAGACCACACATGGAGTACTGTGTACAGTTCTGGACTCCTGTGAACAAGGCAGACATAGCAGAGCTGGAGAGGGTTCAGAGGAGGGCAACTAAAGTAATAACTGGAATGGGGCAACTACAGTACCGTGAAAGGTTATCAAAATTAGGGTTATTCACTTTAGAAAAAAGACGACTGAGGGGAGATCTAATAACTATGTATAAATATATCAGAGGTCAGTACAGAGATCTGTCCCATCATCTATTTATCCCCAGGACTGTGACGAGGGGACATCCTTTGCGTCTGGAGGAAAGAAGGTTTGTACACAAACATAGAAAAGCATTCTTCACTGTAAGAGCAGTGAGACTATGGAACTCTATGCCTGAGGAGGTGGTGATGGTGAGTACAGTAAAGGAATTCAAGAGGGGACTGGATGTATTTCTTGAGTGTAATAATATTACAGGCTATAGCTACTAGAGAGGGGTCGTTGATCTAGGGATTTATTCTGATTGCCTGATTGGAGTTGGGAAGGAATTTTTTTCCCCTTAATTGGGGAAAATAGGTTTCTGCCTTACAGGGGTTTTTTGTCTTCCTCTCGATCGACTTGTAGGTAACAGGCCGAACTGGATGGACAAATGTCTTTTCGGTCTTATATACTATGTTACTATGTTACTAAACAGCGACACTGTTATGGGGGGGATCTGTGGATGACACATAGCATAACAGTGTCCTCCACAGATCCCCCATAACAGTGTCCTCCACAGATCCCCCATAACAGTGTCCTCCACAGATCCCCCATAACAGTGTCACCCACAGATCCCCCATAACAGTGTCACCCACAGATCCCCCATAACAGTGTCAGCCATAGACCCCCATAACAGTGTCATCCACAGATCCCCTATAACAGTGCCATTCACAGATCCCCCCTATAACAGTGTGCCATCCACAGATCCCCCATATAACAGTGTGCCATCCACAGATCCCCCATAACAGTGTCAGCCACAGATCCCCTCCATAACAGTGTCAGCCACAGATCCCCATAACAGTGTCATCCACAGATCCCCTATAACAGTGCCATCCACAGATCCCCTATAACAGTGTGTCCTCCACAGATCCCCCATATTGTTATTGTAACGGGCATACTGTCTAGTTTATGTATTAAACTTTATTAGGAAAATAATTTTTCCTTATACAAAAAACAGGGTATGAAGAGTCTTCTTAGCAAAGCTCTAAATGAGCATTGTTTAGGAGAGTCTGTCTTCAGTCTTCAGCATTCTACCAAGTGCTAAAGATGCCTGTGTGTAACAAGTCAAATAGGCAGGGTGATGGGCAGTGATAGTAAGGCACAAGTACATAGTCAAGGACTGGGGTAGTGACAAGAGGTTGTTTGGAAGTCTGTGTACTGTATGTTACAAGTCTGAACACAGAGTTTTGCTAGGAAGACTCTTCACGCCCTGTTTTCTAACTCAAAGAAACATCTTCCCTAATAAAGTATATTACAAAAATGTTTAACATCCCTGTCCCTGCACTATATTCAAAATAAACTGAAATGACATTTACACTTTAGGGAGTTTTCTGGTTTTATATACCTAAAGCGTACTCACTGTATAATTTAAGCATTCTGCAACTTTCTAATATATAGTATTTTATCTTTTGAGTCCTCACCATTTTCAAGATATCTGTGTGCTCTCAATGAATAAGAACTCACTTGTTTACATTCATAGGCCGTGAATTATCCACAATTCTTTCCCGTTACAGTGTGTCAGTCTGGAGTCCAGGTTTTTCAGCTCATGAGCACTGCCTAGGCTGGATACTTGTTGTCAGAATGTGTGAGCTGCATAAACGTGAGCTAGCAAAGAAGACATATTTACAGTTTTTATCCAAAACCAATTATCTATTATGTTTATGAATATTGTACATTATCAAACTGTTCCATCATTCCCCATACTGTTGTTAGGAAACTAGCCTAATGTAAGCGAATTCTGCACAATGAAGGTTGTTGCACTGGCGCTACACCTGATGTGGATTAAGTCTCTCGCTGCGGTACCGCAGTGGTATCGTTCCCACTGTTATTTTACTAAGTTGCAACTGTAATGATTATAGGTGCCGCGCGATGCTCTCCCTATTGTCCCCCTCCTATGTGAGCTCACTCTATTAGGATGTAGTTCTATACGGCTAATTATGCGTACCTGATCTACGGCGCACGCTGTTCCCGTATGTCCTCTTTCATCCAACTTCAGCGCACATTCCAAGGAGGGAGATTCAAAGGAGGCTTTTCCCTGTTTCTTCTGTACTCTAACTGAGCTGCCCCGGCCGGTGGCGAGCTGCAGTTACAAGTTGAAGGTTCGTAGTTTGGCTCTCGCTCTCACGGAGCGCTTGTGACTTCACAATCTGAGCTACGGAGTCTGTGGAGGTACACACTTCCTTCCAACGCGTTTCGAATACTTCGGTATTCTTCCTCAGGGATGTTGTCCGGACCTCCTACCTTCCTCCTATAAATAGATTCTTTCTCCCTCCTATCATTAACCCTTATTGTGCTTTATTCAAATGCAAATAGCTCAATTTCAGAGTTCAATCCCCCCGGTATGAGTGTATTCAAGTTGAAGATCCAACGGGATTCTGCCCGAGACATTTTTTTAATAAAGTCTCCCCCCCTAACGTCCCGTTCAATTTTTTCTATTCCTATAAAAGTGGTGCCACATATATTCCCCCCATGTTTTTCTGTATAATGTCTTGACAAAGGATGATTTTCATATTTTCTTCTTATATTATATAGATGTTCCCCTATTCTTTTATTCAACATTCTTTTTGTACGTCCCACGTACATTTTTTTACACGGACACGTTATTATATATATTACCCCTTCATCTCTGCAGGTGATCTGTTCATTGATATTATACTCAGGTACGCATAATTAGCCGTATAGAACTACATCCTAATAGAGTAAGCTCACATAGGAGGGGGACAATAGGGAGAGCATCGCGCGGCACCTATAATCATTAGAATTCTGCACAATGTTGTAAAAGTACCACAATTTACAGAATGTTACCACAAAAGAGATACCGCACTCCAGAAATTCCCTTTCCGAATTTCATTATGAGCTGAAACATTGCATTGGGTCAATAAAGGAACATTACTGGAGTGCTGCCTATGTATCAATTATTGGATTCTCTAAGGACAGCAGGATCTTGGTCTCAGTGAAAACTACAGAGTTTTACTGAAGATGAATGCTAAGGTCATAGTTTGTCACCGCACCTCATGGCATCACAGTGTCTGATCTATGAGTTTATACATAAACTTTCAAGCAAACCTAATCCATTGTATTAAAGCCTTATGCATATGGCAGAACCATGCACACAAAGTCACACAGTCTCTGCATTCCCATATACAAACCCCTGAGAAGCTGGAGAAATAGATGGGAGTGGTAGTGACTCTGGCTGACTGTCTATCACAGTGGTTTTCCTCACACTATTGCTTCCTACGGTCAGGGCAGCAAAAGGAGAGCTCACCCTTTCTTCCCTCAGGTCCCACCTTGATATTGGGTGTCCTGCCTGATGGTTGTTGGGGCGCCCTTGATGTTGTGGTTTTTGGTGTGGGTGCAAGGCAGGCAATGTTGGTGCTGTGGCCGGAAAATGGTCTTGGAGTCAGCAACCAGGCCAGGTGTACAGTAACAGAATAAATGTCTGTCTTTACTGCAGTGCAGTATGAGATATGTAGTACTTCCAACACTCTCAGAACACAGTTTAAAGAATATATAGTGTAAATCTCCACAGACAGTTTTGTATGGGTATAGACCAAGTTTAGGTTCAACATACTCCTACTCTCTTTCTGTGCAGAATCTGAGGCTGGCAGTAATACAGTGGGAATCCCTGTAATCCACAACTGAGGCATATAGGGTTTAAGATGCAACTGACAAGGTTGAGTCCCAGTGTGGATGGTGTCTTAGCAGTTTCCCACTCACAGCAGTACAGTAAGTTTTTAGAAAAGAGAAACAAATTCCAGCTTCTCAATAAAAACGATGGTTGTTCCGGATTAAAACATTAGAATCCTTAATCATGACAAGTGCAAATGTACACAACCCACATTGATATAGAGGAATGCCTCCAATCAGAAATGAGGAACCACATGTCAGGTGTTGTCAATAAAAGTATAAGATACAAAAAGTGGAGTGGAATCCATATCATGGTGAGTAAGAAAAAACACAAGAAACAAAAGATACTCATTCCAAATCAAACATATTGCAAATTTAAATCGTGCTTCCTATTTAGGCCAGTAGGGACATACCTGTCGACTTGTGGTTGCCCACTCGAGCTGGTGCTGTAACCCTTTGTATTCCCTGGTCTGTAAGCATGGAAACATCTCCTTTGTGAACCATTGCAAAATGTAAGGTTTTGTAGTGTGGAATATCCGAAATATGTTTTTGTATTCTGGTTTTATTGCATTTGTGGTGCAATACATGTTTTTAGGCAGGAATGTACTTTACTGACTCTGTTTGCTTGGCCGTTACAGATCCTGGCACTTCCTCTCTCTCACTGGAGTACTGTAGAAATGGTGAGGTCTTTCTCACAGTAGAAAATCTTCAGAGAAGGTGATTCTCTGCAACTTTGATCCTGTGAGAAGGGAGTAAGAGGCACAGCTCTACCTTTCTCTGCAAACTCAAGACACAAACATTAGAGAAAAAACAATTTGCAAACACTCAACTCTGGGTTACTGCATAAACAGCGATCCCTCTGTTCGAAGCTGTATTCCAGAGAAATACTTCTGGGGCATAAAACCTCTGCTATCCAATGGAGGATGCCAATTTTTCTGTTGGAGCATACAAAATCCATCAAAAAATCTTCTGTAAGCCTCATAGGAAAGGAATATAAAAGTTGAATAGAAACCCATGGAAGTGTTTATATGTTGTATATAATATGGCTCTGTATGCAGTCATGGAATACATATGGATAGTATATGGTTGGCAGTGTGTCTGCATGTAGTGTAAGTGAAAAGGCAAGTCCTGAGATGTCTATATCAAAAATATCTTCCACTTTGCTCAATAACAGAGTACAGAGGATGCATTTCGGCCTGTCCCTTGCCTTTGAGACAAGTCAAAATCTACTTTGTTATTAAATTAAGAAAAGAGTTTTGACCGTAGATTGTGAGTGGATAAAATGTGCATATGCATGAGGCCTAACTTAGATTTATTAGGAACTTAAACATCTGAATATATTCACACATTCAAAAGTCCAAAGAGGTTAAATATAGCTGACATATTTTTAATGCAAAAAGTGCTTTTCATAACACATATACTATAGTTTGGTTGTACTCATACATGAAGGGATGGAAGCTCTAAGTCTAAATACTGGAACAACTAATAACCGTGATCATAGGTCATCAAATGGTATCCTGCATACAAAGACATATTCACTGACAACGGTTCATCTAGGCGGATGTTTCTTTGGAAAATCAAGAAGCAGAACCTTTTTTATAAAGTAAAGCCAGGTTTGGCAGCAACACTTTTCCTTGCTTTCAAAGGTTTGATTATTTTAATAGGAAGTGAAAACTAAAACTGGACTATGGTTATCTACAACGGAGCATTCACCATTAAAAGCATCAGAAGGCCTCAAGCTAATATGCCTAAATGATGCCAAGGGTGAAAGGAAAGTAAATAATGTACGGGACGATGAATGTCAAGATATGCAATTACTTAATGTGCATAAGATATGACAAACAGACTTTAGTGCATGTTAGAATCTACCAGCAGAGGTGTCAGATACATTATATTTTCTACGCGGGATTCACACTTCATAAGCCAGTTCATTAAACACTGGGTTAGTTTTACTCTTTTTTTTACTCACTATTTGGATTTAACAGTATTTTATGAAGTAGGGGGAGCAAAAAGTATTTTTCTTGTGTATTGCTTTATGTGGTAGCAGATTTTAAGTACAGAATATTCTTGTAATGTTCAACTAAAATACAAATTTGCATCAAATTGCTGGTAGCATAATTAAGTTCGCTAGTGCTGGCAAAGATAACCACCTTCATGTTTGAAAAGGTGGGATATCCATCTGGTAATAATTCAGCTAATCCACAGGTTGATTTTATACAGAGTATCTACTTTATATATTCTATATAAAGCATCCACTTATTATTCATTGCTTCATGTTGCATGTATTGACCTATTCTGACTCATGTACATCTATTTAGGCTATAAGCAGAAGCAGCCATGTATTATACCATTCTCCTACAGATTTTACATATGTATTATTAATAATAACCGACTTTTGTTACTTTTGTATCTACACGAACACTAAAACCTAAAATGAATGATAAAAATAAACACTAAAACTTAAAATAAATGATAAAACTAAGCACTAAAACTCAAAATTAATGATAACAGTAACTGCTAAAACACAAAATGATTGAAAAAAGTAAACACTAAAATGAATAATAAAAGTGAACACTAAAACATGAAATGCAAAGTAAGGGTAAAGACAAACTCAAAATTAATGATAAAAGTTAGTACTAAAATCAATGACAAAAGTGAACATTAAAACTAGAAATAAATGATAACACTAACATGAATGTTAATTGTTTTAACATTTATAAAGAAATGAATGATAAAAGTAAACACTAAAACTTGAAATGAATGAAAAAAGGAGATATTAAAGCTAGAAATGAATGATAAAAGTAAACATTAAAATTAGAAATGAACGATGAAGGTAACGTTAAAACTAGAAATGAATAATAAAAGTAAACATTAATGCTAGAAATAAATAATAAAAGTTAACACTAAAACTGGAAAGTAATAATAAAAGTAAACACTAAAACTTGAAATGAATAATAAAAGTAAATACATTGAACTATGAACTCTCAAGCTTTGCTATGTCTTTCTTGTGCATAGGTGCCCAAAATTGTACTACTTCATGGACAATCTAACTAATGACTTGTAAAGTGACAGAATTGTGTTTATGTCATGTGCATTTATGCCTCTTAACTCTTTAATAACCAGGAAATTCAATTTTTTCGTTAATGTTTTTTTTACTACCAGCCCTCACAAAGACATAACTTTTTATGTTTTTCATTCACATAGTCATAGGAGGGCTTGTTTTTTGCAGGACAAGATGTACTTTTTAATTGTACCATATGCGGTTACAAATGTGGTGTATTTTTTTGTTTTTTTTTTGCCACTGTTTCAGGAAAAATTGATTAGTTACCACAAAGGACTAAGAAATTTAGATTGGTGGCGAATCTTATTTTTTCAGAAATTCGTATCGAATTCCCCTTCGTTAATTTTGTTTCGCTCAACACTATTAAAGTTTTTATAGCCGATTTCTCCTGTGACTGGGGCTTGACATATTAGTTCCAGTTACAGGGAAATCCTGACCCCAGATGCTTTACAAGGTTTTTTAGCCTCAATGCAGTGTTGATTTAGGTCTGCCAAGACCCAGCAGCTCATGCAGTTATCTGGCTCCCAGCATGCACATCGCTAGGGCTGGAGCAGGAATCAGTATTGCCATCCCTGATCGTGATACACAGTGCACATTGAGAGCTATGAATACAGCTGCCTTCTGTATGGAGGGTCTAGCTGTCAATTTCAATAAGCTTCCCACAGCTGTTCCTGCTAATTCTGCAAGGACATTTAGGAACATCATGCATAGTCAACGCACAGTTTGCACGTGGTCAAAGAGGTTGCTAGGAGGTTCTGTTGAACTTACTCTTACTGATTCGAGGGGCCTCAGTACTATAATGCAGTTCCAGTTAACTCTGTGGTTTTTAAATAATATATTACATAAGGATGAGTGCACTGATTCTAATAGAACCGGTCTCATTTCAAACTTTACATAAATTTGTCCGGCAAACAAATCTGAAACTTTGATCAGGGAAAGAGATTGAAGGAGTGAGTCACCATAGTTGCTAGCAGGCTGTTAGCTCAGCTTCTGGCAACCAGTTCTACATTACATATTCCTACAAAAACAGCCTTTTTTTGGGGGGAGGGTTCTTTCTACACTTTAAAGGTTTATTGCTATACAGTGCAAATGCAAGCACTTAGGACTTGCCCTTTTTTCTAGAAACCAGTTTCTATTTATTGTTTGCAATCGGTTATCTAAGGAGGTTATAGCCATGTCACTAAATACGGGGATCAGGGGAGGCAAAGCACACCTGGATGACAACAGCATCTGAAGGCTGCTGTATGATACTCATACTTTTGCCCAGCTGTCCTTTTTTTTAAAAAAACAGTTGTTTAACATTGCTATTCTCACTGTGCAGCAATATGCATGCCACTTTGGACACCAGGAAGAGCTTTTATAGGCAGGTCTTTCACTGCCAACTGGGTCAATGTTTTTTTTGTGGCAGTAGCAGCCGCATCGCAACAACAAGGCCAGGACTTATTGACATCTCAACATCTGGTTCCGACACAAGGCGCCTATCTGCCTCCCCTACATCCTCCTCCATGGACATTCTCCCATTTCCGACAGAAGTTGGGTAGAGCATTGCTCCCACTCCCTCTTCCTCCTATCACATGTGGTGTTAGGGCTGATTTGCTTGGGTGAGAGTAACCCCACAGCCGATCACTTGCTAAAGTGCATCATGCAGCAAACATCCTGCTGTTTATCTGGTTAGTCAGCTACAATGGCAGAAACATTGTGGCCGCATTGCATTTGGGGGAAATAACACATGCTCCCTGCATGGTTCATGTGATATTGTAGTCATGCAATGCTGGCCACCCTGTAGCTGTTGAGGACAAACAAGTTATCCCATGGAGGATGAGGAGCTGCCACTGAAGGAGTAAGAGTTGGTGGTGGAGGGGCAAGGGGCTGATGATAATGATGATAACACGATGACCAATAATCTTAGTGGGGGGTGGAGCTGATAAGAACTGGGTCCTCGAGAAATATATAACTTCTGATGTTCTCGAGGTAAATATGGATTGTTTTGATGTGATTGAATATTTTAAATTTAATCTCTAAAAAAAATAGAGGCGCTAAAACTAATTTACTTTATTTATACTAATTAAAATGGTGAATGTATCATATATACAAGTAACATTTAAAAGGAGGAACCGCACAATCTAGTAATGTTGCCTAATACATCAATTGTATTAAACTAATATATATGTCTGCCCAATTTTAGTAATTAATGCGGATTCCTAAAACCAAAGGCTGGGTAGACGGAATCATAAGGTTGGTGTGAGAGTCTAGTGGTCAGTTTCCCAAAACATTGCTGGAGTGTGACCAGCAACACAGAAACTGACCCTTATAAAAAATGCCCGCTGAATTGTTTGCTCATTTCAACAAACAGAACGGGGAAGACTCTCCAAGAAAAACTTCACCACCTGCCCACCACTTACTAAAGCTCCCACATGCTGCGTCACAGAGCTTGACGTGTTTCCTCAAAGACTCATCAGGAGCAAGGTTTTTGAGCAAATCTAGAACATGTAGTGGAATGGGACGCTGTCACACTGGTATTGTGTGACTGCCTATCCCGCACTGTGGCGGCCGTGAAGCGGCCACGCAAACTGCCGGTATATGAAGGAGAGTAAGACACACCCCCAGGAGGGACGGAAGACATGGAACCAATGGAGCGCAAGCGAGGAGGAGAAACTCCTTAACCCATTGATTTCCTCCACGGGCGCATGAGATAAGTCCAGCATCCTACTATAAATTGCATTAACCAGGGACGACATGGGCAGGTACCCTTGCTATATCAACTAAATACAAGTGGGAATTGAAAAGGGAAGGACAGTGACAGCTAACAACAAGCGAGCGATACCCTCACCGCAGTAATAATTACTTGAATATGTGAAACATTCCCCATTTTAATTAGTATTAAAGGGGTTGTCCGGGTTCAGCTCCAGTTTCACCCAGGCAGCCCCCCTGACTTATGCATCGGAGCAGTTCATGCTTCGATGCTCTCCTTTGCCCTGCGCTAAATTGCTCAGGGCAAAGGCATTTTCTGGTGATCCAGTGACGTACCGAGCTCTCCATGGGGCTACCAGGAAGGCTGGTGATGTCACCTGCACTGATGGGCGGGCTTTAGCGTTGTCCTAGCCTGTAAAACGGCTAGGGCAGCACTAAAGCACGCCGGTGATGTCACCGAACACACTGCTGGGCGGAGGCTTCCACCCAGCAGCGTGTTATTGTAATTTGTTATTGTATTGCTAACATCGGGGGGATGCCTGGGTGAAAATATGGGTATGTTATATTTTGGACCTTTGTGAGTATGGATTAAAACCTATGATTTTAACGGTGCCCCTCAGTTTACACTATCTCCTTGGTTCCGTATGATATGAATATCAATGAGCAAGTAAACATCTATTCTGAACTCAGCTGGGGGCAACTGGTGTGGCAAGTAGTGATTGCAAGACATCTGTGCCGAGTGTATGTGTGGAGCTGGTGGAAGGAGATACAGAACTAAATAGCAGAATTTCTCACACTCGATCTCTTTTGAGGTGGTGGTGGCGAGTCCCAGAGACCCCTATATTATTATTACTGTAAAAGACATTTAGAGTCGGAGATATATTTGCTTTTTTCTTTGACATAGTGTGAATTGGAGCCTATTACTAATTATAGTTGAGCGTACCCAAACTGTATAGTTCGGGTTCGTACCGAATTTTAGGATGTTCGGGACATGGACCTGAACATTTTCATAAAAGTTCTGGTTTGGGTCCGTTGTTCGGTGATTCTTACTGCTTTTTGAAAGGCTGCAGAGCCGCCAATCAGCAAGCGTTTTGCATCTTTTCCCTAAAAAGCCATCACAGCCATGCCTACTAATGTCTAATCCTTTTTGGTAGCTCAGTGAAGGAAAAAAATCCTTTTTTCAGTCAGGTTAAGTCCCCTACATTACCTTTTGTATAATTTAGGGGTGACATAGTCAATTTCTGTAGTCTGGGGCAAAAATCTGTATTGTGGCATACAGCGCACCAAAACATATTTTCAATTTCAGCAGTGAAATAGTGCCTGAGTGTATTTTTATTGGGAAAAAGCTCTATTTCTGGTCCACAAAGCAGTTTTAAATACACTGCCCAAATACAGATTTTACATTTCTGCAGTGAAATAGTGCATCAGTGTATTTTTGGAAAAAAAGAAAGCTGTATTCCTGGTCCACAAAGCATTTGTGCATACAGCGTAAAAATGCCTATTTTAAATTTTAGCACTAAAATAGTGCATTACTGTGTTTTAGGGAAAAAAAGCGTGTTCTTGGTTCACAAAGCAGTTGTGCCTACAGCGTACAAATACCTACGTCTAATTTTAAATTTCAGCACTGAATCAGTGCATTTGTGAATCATGGGGAAAAAAGCAGTATTCCTGGTCCACAAAGCAGTTTAAAATACATCTCCCAAATTCCTATTTTACATTTCTGCAGTGAAATAGTGCATTAGTTTATTTTTGGGGAAAAAGCTGAATTCCTGGTCCACAAAGCAGTTGTGCATACAGTGTACAAATACCCATTTTAAATTTCAGCACTGAAATAGTGCATTACTGTGTTTTATGGAAAAAAAGCGTGTTCTTGGTTCACAAAGCAGTTTTGCATACAGCGTACAAATACCTACGTTTAATTTTAAATTTCAGCACTGAATCGGTGCATTTGTGAATCATGGGGAAAAAAGCAGTGTTCTTGGTTTACAAAGCAGTTTTAAATACATCTCTCAAATACCGATTTTACATTTCTGCAGTGAAATAGTGCATTAGTTTATTTTTGGGGGAAAAAAGCTGTATTCCTGGTCCACAAAGCGGTTGTGCATACAGTGTACAAATACCTATTTTTAATTTTAGCACTGAAATAGTGCATTACTGTGTTTTAGGGAGAAAAATACGTGTTCTAGGTTCTAGTGTATTTTTTGGGGAACAAAGCTGTATTCCTGGTCCACAAAGCAGTTTAAAATACACCGCCCAAATACCTATTTTATATTTCTGCAGTGAAATAGTGCATTAGTTTATTTTTGGGGGAAAAAAGCTGTATTCCTGGTCCACAAAGCGGTTGTGCATACAGTGTACAAATACCTATTTTTAATTTTAGCACTGAAATAGTGCATTACTGTGTTTTAGGGAGAAAAATACGTGTTCTAGGTCCACAAAGCAGTTGTGCATACAGCGTACAAGTATTTATTTTAAATTTAGGCACTGAAATAGTGCATTAGTGTGTTTTAGGGAAAAAAAGCAGTGTTTTTGGTTCACAAAGCAGTTGTGCATAAAGCGTACAAATACCTACATTTAGTTTTCAACCGTTAAATAGTGCATTTGTGAATTATGGGGAAAAAAGCTGTGTTCTTGGTTTACAAAGCAGTTGTGCATACAGCGTACAAATACCTACGTTTAATTTCTAGCCGTTAAATAGTCCATTTGTGAATTTTGGGGAAAAAAGCTATTTTCTTGGTCCACAAAGCAGTTGTGCATACAGCATACAAATACATATTTTACATTTCTGCAGTGAAATAGTGCGGTATTCCAGGTCCACAAAGCCGTGGTGCATACAGCGTACAAATACCTATTTTAAATCTCAGAACTGAAGTAGTGCATTAGTGTGTTTTAGGGGAAAAAAGCCATGTTCTTGGTTCACAAAGCAGTTGTGCATACAGCGTACAAATACCTATTTTAAATTTCATCACTGAAATAGGGCATTACTGTGTTTTAGGGGAAAAAAGCCATGTTCTTGGTCCGCAAAGCAGTTGTGCATACAGCGTACAAAAACCTATTTTAAATTTCAGCACTGAAATAGTGCATTAGTGTGTTTTAGGGAGAAAAAGACATGTTCTTGGTTCACAAAACAGTTGAGCATATAGCATACAAATACCTACATTTAATTTCCAGCTGTTAAATAGTGCATTTGTGAATTATGGGGGGAAAAAAGCTGTGTTCTTTGTTTACAAAGCAGTTGTGCATACAGTTCACAAATACCTAAGTTTCATTTCCAGCCATTAAATAGTATATTTGTGAATTTTAGGGAAAAAAGCTGTGTTCTTGGTTCATAAAGAAGTGGTGCATACAGCGTACAAATACCTACATTTAATTTCCAGCCGTTAAATAGTGCATTTGTGAATTTTGGGGGAAAAAGCTGTGTCCTTGGTCCACAAAGCAGTTGTGCATACAGAGTACAAATACATATTTTACTATTCTGCAGTGAAATAGTGCATCAGTGTATTCCTGGTCCACAAGGCAGTTTAAATTACACCGCCCACATATGTATTTTAAATTTCAGCACTGAAATAGTGCATTTTTCTGTTTTGTTGAAAAAAAAAGCCGTATTCTTGCTTAACAGAGCAGTTGTGCAAACAGTGTAGAAATACCTATTTTAAATTTCTGCACTGTGTGGGGAATCGCTCTGGCAGACAGGCTTGTGGACGCAGTGTAGAGGCAAAGTACACAGTTCTTGAATCAAGCAGTAGTGTTTTATTCACACTCAGCAAAATCACAGTCTTGGTGCTTGTTCACACACAACAAAATCACAGTCCTGGTGCTTGTTTACACACAGCAAAACAAAAACATAGGAAAAAATCACCTGTAGCATTTAGGTGTTAGTTCACACCCGGCTGAAAGCTCAGCCACAGAAAAGTCCAGGTGCAGGCTTCCATGCAGTCTGCACGCCTGCTTGCAAACTTCCACTCCCAGCACTGAGACCTCCACAGTGTCACTGGCAGATGGAGGATAATCCACCCAGGTGCTAGTGCTGGCTGCCTTTTAAAGCCTGCCAAAACCCGGCCTGAGGCGTGGGGAGTAGTCACCCACCCAGCACTTTGACTACTCCCAGTAAGAGCCGGCCCAAATCAGCTTTACAGCCATACTAACTATCAAGGTGTCAAACAGCACTATCTGCTGCTGACACACAAAACAGGCTCTTACCTCACCGAGGCCAGCAACCTCGGTGACACATATCTTCCGTCAATGACGGATCCTTGCGCTTTCCTACAACTGATATTGTGCATTAGTATTTCTTTTGGGACAAAAAGCTGTATTCTTGGTCCACAGAGCAATTTTAAATAAACCGCACAAATACCTACGTTCAAATTTCAGCAGTAAAATACTGCATTAGTGTATTTTGTGGGAAATAAACCCGTATTGTTGTTACACAGAGCAGTTTGACATACAACACACAAAAACGTATTTTAAAATTTAGCAGTGACATACTGCATTTCTGTAGTTTGTTGCAATAACCACTAGTTTTGTGCTACATAGCAGATCTGAGGCCTACCCTGTATTTCAGTCATTTAAAGTAACCTTTTCAACTCCGCATTTGCATAGTTGGTTGCAAAAACACTGGTTTTGTGGTAGATAGCACATTTGCGGTGTACGCTGCGTTTCCCAGGGCCATAACCATAGTCCTGCCCCAGAAGTGGAAGAGATTGAGTGCACGGATGCCTAACCACTTAGGTTTGAGGATGGGGACAGGGGAAGACCACGGCAGCACGTCTCTGATGATGACAAAACATAGGCGCAAACTGCTGCGGCTTTCTGTGGTGTGCAGACCGACAAAGAGGGCAGGGGTGAAGACTGGGTGGAAGATGATGTTGAGAACAATGAGGTCCTGCACCCCAAAATATACCACTGAAATCCATGTTTTCCATGGGTGGTGATAAAATCATAATTTTCTAGGCCACGAATTACCTTTGCGGCCTGCGCTGCTTATGTGCCGGGGACAATAATATAGTTAATCCGTCTGGGAGTTCAGGGGTTGACATATTCCAATTATTTGCTGTCAAGGAACCCTGCTCTGCATAGGTCACAGTGACCGAAAATGGGAATAATCCTCTTTTAAATTGTTGGGTGAAATATTAACTTTTTTTTTGTTGAGTGTGTAGGGTGTGAGGCTGTTTGGGTTAATTTTCCATCCACTTTCTACACTGTCTATACTGCCACTGTATATAATTTCATCGTGTAATACTGTTGAGGGGCCCCTGACAAAGTATTTTAGTCCTCCTCCTCCTGGATGGGCCCCTTCTAGGTCAGGGCCCCAAAGCAGTAGCTTCCCCTGCTTCCCTTGTAGCTACGCCCCTAGGCAAACCCATCAGTCAGTACGTGTACTCTTCCACCATGTTGCTGAAATGCTGCCTCCTGCTAAGACATTCCAGATCTGCTGGGGGTGCAGGCTGTTGTGCCATGATGACAAAGCTTTCCCACATTTCGCCAATGCTAACCCAGCCTTCTGAGGTGCTGATGGTGACCCAGCTGCCCGTGAGCTGGCTTGGGTGCCACCCTGCTGAGAACACGGTTCCTCCTACTCCTCCTCCTTATTCTCCAGAACTGTGCCCTGGCTGCACAATTGTGTTCCAGGCCAGGGCCTATGTTGGTGCAGGAACCCACCCGAGCCACTTGGATGTCACTGGTCTTAAGTTAAGGATAAGGCGTGTATATAGTGTTTGTTTGTTTATATAGTTAGTTTAGCTGCATTATAGTTATTTTAATATGTTTTTAAGTAAATTTGTAAATAGTTTGTTAATGGTTCGAGTGAAGGGGGTGGGGGGTTGTTTTGTGTGTTCGATGAACTGAATTGATTTTTACTGTCTGGTGTTTAGGAATTTCTGCACCCCAAATTCAGCACATGTGGCAGGCAGGGGATGTGTGTCAAACCGGCTAGGCCCAGACCTGCTATTATATTTCACCAATTGACGCACAACACCAGGCCGGGCTGGAGGCTCAGTGGCACCAACCAATCATCGGTCTGTTGTTCCATGCCTGTCCACAGCTCCTGGCGGGGTGGGGTTTGTCCCACAAACACACAAGTTTTAAAACAGCCTGCTGTCATTTCCCCCTGGCTGTGGGTGGTTAAGGTGTTTACGCTGAGTGGATAAGGGGGTGGTAAAAGAGGAGGAGGAAGCCGAGTAGGAGGAAGAGGAGGTAACAGGAGGCCCTGCAATCCTCTGGGGTGGAAGGACATTCGCAAAAATACTATGCGCCTCAGTCCCAGCCGCCACTGCATTTACCCAGTGTGCTGTTAAGAGAGATATAACGTCCCTGCCCGTGCTTACTGGTCCATGTATTGATTGTTATGTGGATCTTGCCACAGATGGCGTTGCGCAGTGCACACCTGATTTTGTCCGTCTCCTGGTTGTGCAGGCAAGGGATGGCTCGCCTGTAAAAGTAGTGGCGGCTGGGAACCACGTACTGTGGGACAGCCACCGCCATAAGGTTTTTAAAACTGTCCACCAGACAGAATTACAGCATTTCACAGGACCAGGAATTTTGAAATCAAGGCATTTAGAGCCAGGGATCGCGGGTGGGTAGGGGGGTACTTCCTCTTTCTATTTCTCTTTGTCTCCAGTGTTTGGGAGATGGACAGCTGATAGCTGAATACTTCCATGGGATTTGGTGGAGATGCCTGGTGACGGTGCCAGATGTGGTGGTGTTGCCGCCACATCCTCTGTTTGCTGGGTGGCAGGTGTCACTGTCACTCACTTGGGCTCAGGTTTAGAACGTTTATTTATTATTTTTCTATATTTTATGTTATTTTAAGTCATTTCCCTATCCACATTTGTTTGCAGGGCATTTATCTACATTTTGCTGCCTTTTGCAGCCCTCTAGCCCTTTCCCGGGCTATTTTACAGCCATTTTAGTGTCCAAAAGTTTGGGTCCCCATTGACTTAAAGTTTGGGTTAAGTTCGGATCTCGAACCCAAACAATTTTGTGACATTCGGCCGAACTCGTCGAACCTGAACATCCAGGTGTCCGCTCAACTTTCCTCCTAATCTCTCCGAGCTCAGTTTCCGCCATAGTGGATTGTTGCACAACTAACCAGATATATTTGCTGTTTGTTAACACCATCAAAGAGGCATTTACCCATTGCTATATATATCAGTGTTCCTCTTTACTATTGCAGTCAATGCATTCAAGTGCTGAAAAGAGGGGTGGGGGGAGGGGGAATGACCAAAAATTTGTAAAAAATAATAAAAAGAGCTAAAAATTTTTCATTAAAAAAAAGTGAGTCTCCAGGGACTAAAGAGCACTATAAACCGAACCTAGCTTTTTGAAAAATTCGAAGAATCACTCTCAAAGCTAATTTCAAGAAGTTTGCTCATCTCTAATACTAAGGTTAAAAAAAGCATGCCTATCAAGTTCAACCTAGAATCCTAATTCATTCACAAATATAAATAAAATGATATGATCACAAGCTTTTGCTCAAACATTGTTCTCTTTCATGTAGTGACCAAGGTATGATGCAATTTACAGTGCAAAACAAACATTTTATGTACTTACTGTATTCAACTTCAACCATACTTACCAAGACTAACTTTTCTCTTTAAAATTTAAACCGCTTAAAAAGTCCACTTGCACACATTGTTGTGTTGCCCTATAAATTTTGGTGCAAGTGACAGATCTGAGTCCCTCTTGACTCTTTACAATGGAAAAAATAAATCTTTGTAGTACAGTTTAAATGCTAGATATATATTTCCTCAACCGAACCAGGTGTTATTGTTCTCTTCAGTGATAGATATGCTCACTTGACCCACGTGATGAAATATTACAGCACTCAATAAATCAGAGTTAGGGAACAGATGAAAACCCATAGCATACTTCTACACAATGAATGGGGATGCACATATTGCAAAATAATTAGAGCTACAATCTGGAAATCTAAAAAATAGACAAATAAATATAAATTTTATGAATTATGCAAAGACCTTGAAATGCAGATTGATATAAGAGCATATACATGTTATTCTTCTAAGGCTACTTTCACACTAGCGTCTTTTGCTGATCCCTCATGGATCTGAAAAACGCTTCCGTTACAATAATGCAACCGCATGCATCCATCATGAACGGATCCGGTTGTATTATGCCTTCTATAGGCATGACGGATCCGTCTTGAACACCATTGAAAGTCAATGGGGGACGGATCTGTTTTCTATTGGGCCAGATTGACTTACACAATGTAATTTAATGGGGACGGATCCGTTTGGCTCCGCTTCGTCAAGCCTCCAGAGTGGAATGGTGACTGAACGGAGGCAAACTGATGCATTCTGAGCGGATCCTTTTCCAGTCTGAATGCATTAGAGAAAAACTGATCCATTTTAGACCGCTTTTGAGAGACCTGAACGGATCTCAAAAACGGAAAGCCAAAATGCTAGTGTGAAAGTAGCCTAATGTCTAACTGGTAATGTGGAAGAGAAATATGAGACAAACTATAAAATGGTGTGGTATTAGAAGCAGGATGTGCTACATCCCATATGAAGTGGCGCATCTATACCGGGGGCCAGATCCTGCACTTGTGGTCCTTGCTAATGGCGATCCCCAGCAAAAATGCAGCGAACCACAGGTACCACAATAGACATCCTACACAGGATAGCAAATGTGTGGATGTGATGAACAATATAACAAAAACATTTACAAGGACAGGTGCACTCTGCAATCTGACTAAACACTTATACTGGTGTTAAAATAGAGAGTTTAGCCGATATATCATACTGTGGAGGACATATCAGAGCCCGAGCTCCACACCAAGGTATCTCAAGTAGCTCGGGGCCTAGCGCTAACCTACCTGTGCCGTATGGGCAATTCCAGGGGCCAGTGGGCGAATTACAGGAGCGTAAGGTCCGACTCACAGCAAACTCCCAGTTACCTCCAGCATGCAACCATGCTTACAATGGGAGGAGGGAGGGAGCTCTGAGCCCCACTCAAGACTGGCTAATATAGCCCAGGCCTCACAGGTGCACCAGAATGTTGCCTGTGGATGGAAATAAAGGCACATTCAGACTAGGAGTTTTTACACCTCCAAGCAATTCTATTTACAAACTATAAAATGGCATGGTATTAAAAGCAGGAGGTGCTCCATCCCATATGCAGTGGCGTATCTATACCGGGGGCAGATCCTGCACTTGTGGTCCGCTGCTAATGGCGATCCCCAGCAAAGATGCAGCGGGGGGATGCCTGCAGCGGACCACAAGTACCACAATGGACATCCTACACAGGATAGCAAATGTGTGGATGTGATAAACAATATAAAAATAGCATTTACAAGGACTGGTACACTCTGCGGTCCTTGTAATATTATTGTTATATTGAAATATGAGACAATCCTGGTAACTGGCTCTTGCATATTTTCCTGCCTTATGAATAAGTTAAGGACCTATATATGAAACACATCACAAACACCTCAATCCTTTACTAGGGATCTAAACTAATATGCCTATACCCCTAAAGGTTACATATATTAGTCAGTAAAAATACAGTTTGGTCCCAAATAGCATATTATTGTATTAATATTTTATATACATATTTTATATACACCGCTAAAAAATTATGAAAGTAGTCCACCAAGAAATTCTGTATTAAACCAGACACAATGCCTTGTAGGTTTTACACTACTAGCAAAGCCCCTCCTCAGCTGGCAGATAGTATGCCTGTGCAAATGGTTTCCTAGCTTGCAAGCAGGGCTGCCATCAGAAATTTTGGGGCTTCTTACACAGCTCAAGGCCTATCCCCTATAAGACCTTAGATCAGCCTCCAATCAGACCCCCCCCCCAGTAAGCCCCCATCAGACCTCATATCAGCCCAAAGACCCCCAGTCAGCCCCCATCAGAACTCAGATCAACCCAAGGACCCCATTAGACCCCCAATCAGCCCCTATGACCTCAGATCAGCCCAAAGACCCCAGACCCAGTAAGCCCACCCCAGGGCCGGACTGGGTATGAAAACTAGCCCTGGAAAAAATTACATACCAGCTCCATAGCATTGCGTACCAGCACAACGTCATTTGAAATTTTTAAGAACAGTTTCCCTACTCGACACTCGGCGTCACAACGCATATATATCCAAGACACATACACATACATACACCATATACATGTTACACATAGATAACTACACTATATATACAGTCCCAATGAATATGGCCCAATTCTCTAAGTCCCACCCCCCCCCCGCAATTTTCTGTAGTTGCTATACAGCAGCACGTACCTTTATCCAGAGCCTCCAGATGGCATCTCTTCCAATGTAGATCTTCTTTGTCATCATCTTCTCCATTTGGTCCAGACATTTCTCTCAGCTGCGCCTCGTCTCTGCAGAGTGTGACACACGGACATCTTAGACCTCACATTTCTATAATCATCTCCCAACCTAAAGCCCCCACAGTGTTATCCTGCTGCTCGCTGTGCCCCCCAATACCCCAAATACTATAAATACTATCCTGAAGAAATAATAGGGCCCCCATAGTAATAGTGCTCCTCGTAGTCCCACCAATAGCAATGTCCTTCTAGAATGCCCTTATTAGTAATACTGCCCCCCACACTGCCCCACATTATGTTGTTTGCCCCCCACACGGCCCTCCATTATGTAGTTTACCCCCACACTACCCCCACTGAGTAATTTGCCCCCCTAAGTTAATTTTGCCCCCATACAAGTTAATTTTGCCCCCAGACAGCCCTGCATTATGTAATTTGCCCCCACAATAAGTAATTTTGCCCCCACACGGTCCTCCATCATGTAGTTTACATGCCACACTGCCCCCACTGACTAATTTGCCGCCCCTCATAAGTTAATTTTGCCTCAGACAGCCCTGCATTATGTACGTTGCCCCCACTAAGTAATTTGCCCCCACACTAAGTAATTTTGCCCCCACATGGCCCTCCATTATGTAGTTTTCCTGCCACACTGACCCCCACTGAGTAATTTGCCCCTCCCCCCACAAGTTCATTTTGCCCCCACACAAGTTAACTTTACCCCCAGAAAGCCCTGCATTATGTAATTTGCCCCCACTAAGTAATTTGCCCCCACACAAGTTAATTTTGCCCCCACACAGCCCTCAATTATGTAATTTGCCCCCACTAAGTAATTTGCCCCCAAATTAAGTAATTTTGCCCCCACATGGCCCTCTGTTATGTAGTTTGCCCACCACACTGACCCCCCACTAAGTAATTTGCCCCAACACAAGTTAATTCTGCCCCCAGACAGCCCTCCATTATTCCACCCCCCCCCCTGTACTTGTGTCGCTGATCCTGTACACCGACCAGCTTGCTCCCCAGCACCGCCTGGAGGTACCCCTTCCTTAAATCAAGTCTCTGTGCAGTCATCAGGCTTTCCACTGCGCGTCCTGTGCAGCCTCAGCCTGCGCTCAGCAATCTCCTTCGGTCACTGCGAGATCGCCGAGAGCAGGCTGAGAGGCTGCTCTGCACAGGACGCACAGTGGAAAGCCTGCCTGACCCATCAATTATCTGAGTGGCAGGCAGGCCAGGGAGGTAATGGAAGTGCCGCAGAATGAAGAGGTGGAGGAGCACTGGGCCCCACGGCCGGCGGCCACAAGAAAAAAAAGGGTCGGGATCAGCCGGGCCCCCCCAGAGTCTGGGCCCCTTACTGGGGTATGGGCTTTACCCCTCTGATGTCAGCCCTGCTTGCTAGCATCTTGCAAAGGTGTATGTTCTGTTCTCTGGTCATGTTCTGACTTTCTGCCTATGTACTGGATTCTAACTCTGCTGCCAGACCTGTGCCTGACCTCTGTACTGACCCTTTACTAACTGCTCTGACCTCGTACTGTATACTGTATAGCACATACTCTCCCATCCCTAACCTTAGCCTATTTTTGCCTTACCACTTGGTGCTCTCATCAGCATCTCTAACCCCCGTGGGTCAGCTGTCAATCATCAAATTATTGCAAGTGGTCACGGCCTGTTGGTTCCCCTTCAACGAAGTCCAGATCCCTGTAAAGGGATTAAAGGGGGAATACCAGGAGACTTCCAGAATAACACACTTAGAATTAGCCAAAAGTCAAATCTGGTGGTTGATTCAATGCTTCCACACCCAAAGCCAAAACAGTAGAGCTCACTCAACTAAATGTGATGAAACCTTTCATTTAGTAATCCATTGCTTCATTCAAAAAAAATAATACTTTAAATTCATATGCAAATAAGTGCACTGAGGACCGACCCAAGCACGCTTGCTCCTCCTGTGTTCACTGCCAGCCCCTCTCTATCTCTCTTCTTTGTTTAACAAGGCCAGGTTCCAGGTTCCTGTATAGCCATCTAACCCGGCCCTGTCAATAAGGAGAAGTAGAAGCTAGCAGAGAAAGCAGGAAGGGTGGACAAAGTGGTTTAACTCTATCTTCGGAGCACTACACCAATCATTTGCATATGGATTTAAAATATTTTTTTTTTCTCCAGAATAAAGCAATGGAATGCTAATTGAAAGGTTTCATTAGCCAGTTCTGCAAGGCATTGTGTCTGATTTAACACTGAATTTCCTGAGGACTCCAGTTAAATTCTGCAGGCTGTTTTCATGGGCTAACTGAATAGAATTTAAAAAAAAGCATTGCTCCCATGGCCCTCAAGTGTCACCTGACCTTCAGAATTAAGCAGGAGTGGAACAAGAACTCTCCTGGTGCTCAATTCAATGGTTTAGGATTGTATCCCATCACCCTTAGATTCCAGAGTCCAGAATTATAGCACTGAGATTGACAGTATTTTATTTATTTGCCTCATTTGGCTTTCCCCACTAGTGTGTTATACCACAGTCTGCAGTGTTGGATTCTCTGAAAGCAATTCAAAATCTTAATTGTTCAGGCTAAACTTGGGCATAGTGTCTAAAACATTACACATTCTTCAACCTATGGAGAGATGTACTTTCTTTTATTGAATCCCTAGGTCATGCTTACCCGGGGTAGTCTCGATTAGCAGTGTGGGCATAAAAAATGTAGTCCAGGAGCTCAGTAGAAGTACCGTACCAGAGACAAGATAGTAACAAAGTTCTGAAATTCCAGTGTCAGAACTGTGGAATTACAGGTTCCACCAACCCAAAGAGCAAAGAGAATAGCAAAGTTTTGAACAAGTGGGGGTCAGAGCCAGAGAACCAAAGGTGTCAGCAATCCAAGAAGCAAAATGATAAGCATGTCAGAGAGAAGTCCAAGGTTCAGCAAAAGAAAGAAAATTAAGAAACTGCTGGCTCAACAAAGAGAGACGATCAAAACACCTATACTCTGATACTGTGGAAAAGTCTGCAGGCCAGAAAGTTATTTTAAACCTGCCATCCATAACATCATCTTTGGGCATAGGCAATCCAGCACTACAATGCAATAGTCAAATAAGTTTGGTGGGGGCCATAGATGTAGAAGAATCACAGTGCACAGTACCTTGTGTTCTTACTTATAAAACATCTTTCTTATACCCTCTTCACCTATGCACTCTACATATGTCCAGTGCTCCCTCACTTCTCATTTAATATTATACATATATTAGAGGCTTAGTTGGCAGTCTACTGTACCTACACCTAGTTAGTCTGACATCAGAATAAATCTTGTTGTTTCCAGCAACTGACAATGTGGGGACATTTCCTAACACGGTTAGGCCACATTGACAAGTCCAATATTTCAAACATTTTTGAGGTGTGGCTTTTTGTTTATACAAGTAGTAAGCAAAATCATGAAAGTTTCCAACATAATAGCTACTAATATAATTAAGGACATTTAGACCCACTCTGGATATCATCCCCAAAAGTCAATAAACCAACCACTTTGGGTTTAATTTACACAAACCCTAGCCCCTTCCTGCCTTCCTGCCTCCTGTGTGGCAGCTCCCATCTCATTCTCGTTTCCAGAATTGTTGCCGTCTTTGCAAATACCTTGATTTGGGGTATGGCACATCCAAGCACTTCCAGAGCCATTCAAGCAATGGATTGATTCATTCAGAAGGGCATTTGTAAGATCACACATTTATTCTTGTTCATTCCAAAGGTGTTCAATGGGGTTGAAGTCAGGGCTCTGTGCGGGCCAGCCAAGTTCTTTCACACCAAACTCACCGAACCATGCCTTTATGGACCTTGCTTTTGTACACTGGGGCACAGTCATGCTGGATCAGAAAAGGGCCTTCCTCAAACTGTCCCTAAAATGCCTTGGTATTTTAAAGCATTACGATTTTACTGAAGCTAAGAATTTTACCATGGCACAATGCAGTCAGGCAAGTAATGTTCTCTTGGCATTCGCCAAACCCAGATTCGTCCATCAGACTTCCAAATAAAGGAGTATGAATCATCACTCCACAGAATACATTTCCACTGCTCCAGAGTCCAGTGGTGACATGCTTTACACCACTAGATTCAACGATTAGCATTGTGCTTGGCGATGTTAAGCTTACATGCAGCTGGTCAGCCAATGAAACCTATGCCATGAAGCTCCTACTGCACAGTTTTTGTGCTGATGCACAATCCAATTGTACTACCATGCTCAAATTCAGGGAGTTCTATAGAATTACCCATTCGTTATCAAATGCTTGTAAAGGCAGACTCCATAACTAGGTGCTTCATTTTATGTGCTTGTGGCAATAGGATTGAATGAAACACCTGAATTCAATGATTTAAAACTGTGTCCCAATAATTTTATCCATATAGCATATATTTTAAATGATGTTACTTGAGATTTTTTAAGGTCTCATCACATAATATAAAACATCTGGAAGCATTACCCCACTGACAAAATAGGCACATTAAAAAGAGTGATTCCACAGCTGTGTGTAGAACTGATTTCCCTCTAGAATTTTCAATTAGTTGCCTTTTTCTAACATGTTCCCAAAAGAGGAAACATAAAGAAGTATAGGGCTAGCACCTGCTCCTAAAATAAATACACAAACGTGAAAACTTGTAGAAAACCATAGCAGGCATTATTTCTTTCTTATTCAAAATATAATTCAAAATGTTTTGAAAGTAAAAATTTACACGGCTCATCTGTGCCATGTTAGGCTTCACTGGATAGGTTTGCCCAGAGCAAGAGTGCACATCACCAAGAAAGTTCACCAAATTTACACTTTATATGCACAAACCTTGACTTGGGCTTTACACTTCAGCAATGGCTACTACTGAGACTTTCTTGTCTAAATAACTGTACTATGAAGAAGGAAATATCCAGCACTAGTAATGAGCGGGAGGTGCCATATTCGATTTTGTGATATTTCGTGAATATTCGATTGAATATTCGTCACATATTCATCGAAATCGAATATTCATCATTATTCTATTTATCGCAAATAATATGCAATTTAATTATTTGCGTATTGCGAATTGAACTTTGAATGGGGTATAAAGGCAACTTTCCTATTGGTTGGCTATCTAGAATTAACGAATATATTCTCTATGTAAAAACAAAAAGGGGGGGTTTTTGTCAGCACTCCCTGTATGCATGTGCACGTAGGTTATGGCAAATATAAATACAAACACAAAAATATAACAGCACTCAGCAACTAGAGCTCTGCCCAAGATGGGAGCTGTAAGAGGACATTAGTGATATCGCATGCAAACAGTGGAGACATTGGTTTACATTTTGATCAAAAGGTAGTAAGCCCACTCACCCCGACACGGTTGTCTCCTAGAGTGGGTACTAACGCTAAATCTGACCTACTATAGGCCATAACAGCCACATAAAATCCTCCTAACGCTAAGTCTTACCTGTTATGGGCCACGACAGCCACATAAAATCCACGGAGTGTGAGCCCAGCATGCACGCTGGGATAGACCTTACTTATTAACCCCTTCTGGTGCTGCAACAGCCTCCATTAGAACCAGGGATGCAGGTACCAACATGCATGCCGAGCCCACTGTGCACTCCTCTTGGAGCCAGATGGCTACTAGCATACTTTGCTACTTAGTATATGTTGGAGGTGTGGCGACCTCCTTCTCAGTCGTGCACACCTGACTAGTGTTTCTGCCCTAGATGCTGGTTTTCAATCAGAGTGAGTATAAAGCTGAATGTGTACTCACATTGCCTGCTAGTAGCCATCTGGCTCCAGGAGGAGTGCACAGTGGGCTCGGCATGCATGTTGGTACCTGCATCCCTGGTTCTAATGGAGGCTGTTGCAGCACCAGAAGGGGTTAATAAGTAAGGTCTATCCCAGCGTGCATGCTGGGCTCACACTCCCTGGATTTTATGTGGCTGTCGTGGCCCATAACAGGTAAGACTTAGCGTTAGGAGGATTTTATGTGGCTGTTATGGCCTATAGTAGGTCAGATTTAGCGTTAGTACCCACTCTAGGAGACAACCGTGTCGGGTGAGTGGGCTTACTACCTTTGATCAAAATGTAAACCAATGTCTCCACTGTTTGCATGCGATATCACTAATGTCCTCTTACAGCTCCCATCTTGGGCAGAGCTCTAGTTGCTGAGTGCTGTTATATTTTTGTGTTTGTATTTATATTTGCCATAACCTACGTGCACCTGCATACAGGGAGTGCTGACTGAAACCCCCTTTTGTTTTTACTTAGTATATGTTGGAGGTGTGGCGACCTCCTTCTCAGTCGTGCACACCTGACTAGTGTTTCTGCCCTAGATGCTGGTTTTCAATCAGAGTGAGTATAAAGCTGAATGTGTACTCACATTGCCTGCTAGTAGCCATCTGGCTCCAGGAGGAGTGCACAGTGGGCTCGGCATGCATGTTGGTACCTGCATCCCTGGTTCTAATGGAGGCTGTTGCAGCACCAGAAGGGGTTAATAAGTAAGGTCTATCCCAGCGTGCATGCTGGGCTCACACTCCCTGGATTTTATGTGGCTGTCGTGGCCCATAACAGGTAAGACTTAGAGTTAGGAGGATTTTATGTGGCTGTTATGGCCTATAGTAGGTCAGATTTAGCGTTAGTACCCACTCTAGGAGACAACCGTGTCGGGGTGAGTGGGCTTACTACCTTTTGATCAAAATGTAAACCAATGTCTCCACTGTTTGCATGCGATATCACTAATGTCCTCTTACAGCTCCCATCTTGGGCAGAGCTCTAGTTGCTGAGTGCTGTTATATTTTTGTGTTTGAATATATTCTCTATATTCGTTAATTCTACCAAGCCAACCAATAGCAAAGTTATACCCCGTTCAAAGTTCCACTCGCAGTACGCGAATATTACATTACGTAATATTCACGTACTGCGAATTAAACTTTGAACGGGGTATAACTTTCCTATTGGTTAGCTTGTTAAAATAACAAAGATAGAAAATATAGTGCTATATTCGTATTCGTTATCTTTGTTAACTCTAGCAAGCCAAGTAAACTTGCCTATACACAGCTCTAAGTTGGATGCGCAATGCGTGAATATAAACCTAGAGCGGGGTATATGCAACTTACTTTACTATTATTTGGCTGGGTAGAAATATAACGAATATTACGGATATGAATATAGCGCTATATTCTCTATATTCGCTAATTCTAGCAAGCCAATAGAAAAGTTGACTGTACCCAGCTCTAAGTTAGATGCGCAATGCGAGAATATTACTTTGCCTATTTTTTGCAATAAATGGAATAATGACTCAGTATTCTATTTATTGCAAAAAATAGGTAAAGTAATATTCTCGCATTGTGCATCCAACTTAGAGCTGTCTATAGGCAACTTTCCTATTGGCTTGCTAGAATTACCGAATATAGAGAATATAGCGCTATATTTATATTCGTCATATTCGTTAATTCTTTCTATTCAGCCAAACAATAAGTAAGTTGCATATACCCCGCTCTAAGTTAGATGCGCAATGAGAGTAATATTACTTAATATTCTCACATTGTGCATTCAATTTAGAGCTGTGTATAGGCAAGTTTACTTGGCTTGCTAGAATTAACAAGATAACAAATACGAATATAGCACTATATTCTTTATCTTCGTTAATTCTAGCAAGCCAACCAATAGGAAAGTTATACCCCGTTAAAAGTTTCATTCGCAGTACGCAAATATTACATAATAAACTAAGTAATAAAGATAGAGAACATAGCGCTATATTCTCTATCATCGTACGATATCTTGGGTTCAGATTGACGGTATCTTGGGTTCAGATTAAAAAAAAGCAAATATTCGTTTTTTATGAATATATAGCACTATATTCTAAATATTTGCGAATTAGCGAAGTACGGATACTCGCAAAAAAAATTCGCTATTCGAATATCCACGCTCAACACTATCCAGCACTTCTGTAGCGGTATAAAATCTTTTATACTTTATTTCAAAATATCGACATGGATATATCTTCATTGTCTTTGTCTATGCGTTTCAATCATAAGATCTTAGTCATAGCCTATGTTACAACGTTATATGCCATCTTTAAGTAATGTTAAATTTCAGACTACTAGCATGCACCACTCACTAATAGGTGAGTGCCGGCACCCGTGGTTACAAGACCCTAGTTAGAACAGATAGACATAATTAAAAACCTAAGCATGGTTGGAGAATCATACACTTAAAGTATTTCTAGTCATCTATATAACCCAAGATTAGCAGTAGTGGTATGTTAAATCATGTCTATTAATCCTTCTGGAAATCTATTTTTCAAAACAAAAATCCAGTACGCCTTTAATTCTAGTAATCTTCATTTTCTGTCACCACCCCTATCATTTAGACTTATTTTTTCAATTTTCATACAGCTGAAACCATTGGTAATATTTTAGTGATGTTGTATATATAGGTTTGGAGCACAAGGAAGGTTTAACTATGTTTTCTAGTGATGTCAGACAATTATTTCTGCATCTTCCCTTTTAACCCCTCCAGGACCTTGGATGAGAATGCTCGTCCTAACTTGTGGCTACTTAATGCACTAGGACGAGCATTCTCGTCCAAGGGTTAACACGCTCCCCGACACGCGCTGCCTCGATCAGCAGTAGGGGCCCGGCTGATACTGACAGCCGGGCCACTGCTGTATCCGCTAGCATTGGTGAAAACACGGATTAACCCCTTGTATGCCACGGTGGCGCTGACTGCTGCATACAGGAGGTTTGCGCCAGTTTGTACATCCCCATCGGGTCCCCGTGCTGCGGTGACGGGGACCCAATGGTTGCTAAGGCATCGGGACTGCCAGCTACAGAAGCCCAGGAGATCCAGCCAGAGATGTATTGTGCTGTATTGAAACAGGGATCAGACCCTGAAATCTTGAAGTCTCATAGTGGGACAAAACATAAAGTGAAAAAATAAGTAAAAAAAATAACGTTTTATGATTTTTTTTAAAAAAAGTTTCAAGTAAAAAAAAAAGCGCCCATTTCCCAAAATAAAGTTAAAAAAAAATTGTAGAAAATAGGAAAAAAATGAAAAGTAGACATATTAGGTATCGCCGCGTCCATATCAACCGGCTCTAAAAAAATATCACATGACCTAATCCCTCAGGTAAACAGCGTCAAAAAAATAAAATAAAATCAGTGCTAAAAACCATTTTTGTGTCACCTTACCTCACTAAAAGTGCAACACCAAGCAATCAAAAAGGCGTATGCCCCCCCCCCCAAAAAAAAATAGTGCCAATCTAACCGTAACCTCATCCCGCAAAAAATGAGCCCCTACCCTAGACAATTACCCCAAAAAATAAAAAAACTATGGCTCTCAGACTATGGAGACAATAAAATATGATTTTTTTTGCTTCAAAAGTGATGTTATTGTGTAAAACATAAATAAATAAAAAGAAAGTATACATATTAAGTATCGACTCGTCCGTAAGAACCTGCTGTATAGAAATATCACATGAACTAACCCCTCAGGTAAACACCGTAAAAAATAAAAACGATGTAAAAAAAGCAATTTTTTTTTGTCACCTTACATCAAAAAGAGTGTAATAGCAAGCAATAAAAAAGTCATATGCACCCCAAAATAGTGACAATCTAACTGTCATCTCATCCCGCAAAAATTATACCCAACCTGAGACAATTGCCTAAAGAATGAAAAAACTATGGCTCTTTAACTATGGAGACACTAAAACATGATTTTTTATTTAAAACAATGATATTATTGTGTAAAACTTAAATATTAGGTATTGCCAAGCCCATAATGACCTGCTCTATAAAAATATCACATGACCTAACCTCTCAGGTAAACACCGTAAAAGAAAAAAAAACGGTGTAAAAAAGCCATTTTTTGACACCTTACATCACAAAAAGTGTAATACCAAGCGATCAACAAGTCATACGCACCCCAAAATCATACCAATCAAACCATCATCTCATTCGGGTAAAATATGAGACCCTTACTAAGACAATCGCCCAAAAAATATAAAAACTATGACTCTCAGACTATGCAGACACTAAAACATGTTTTTTGTTTCAAAAATGATATTACCGTGTAAAACCTAAATAAATTAAAAGAGTATACATATTGGATATTGCCACGTCCGTAACGACCTGCTCTATAAACAAAACATATGACCTAACCCCTCAGGTGAACACTGTACAAAAAAAAAAATTCATACCCCAAAATCATACCAATCAAACCGTCATGTCATTCTGCAAAAAATGAGACCTTAACTAAGTCAATCGCCCAAAAAATATAAAAACTATGGCTCTCAGAATATGCAGACACTAAAACATGATTCTTTTCAAAAATGCTTTATTATGTAAAACTGAAACAACCAAAAAAAGTACACATATTTGGTATTGTCACGTCCGTAACAACCTGCTCTATAAAAATACCACATGATCTAACCTGTCAGATGAACATTGTAAATAACAAAAAATAAAATGATGCCAAAACAGCTATTTTTTGTTACCTTGCCTCACAAAAAGTGTAATACAGAGCAACCAAAAATCATATGTACCCTAAAATAGTAGCCATAAAACTGCCACCTTATCACATAGTTTCCAAAATGGGGCCATTTTTTTGGAGTTTCTACTCTAGGGGTGCATCAGGGGGGCTTCAAATGGGACATGGTGTTAAAAAACCAATCCAGCAAAATCTGCCTTTAAAAACTGTATGGCATTCCTTTCCTTCTGCACCCTGCCGTGTTCCCGTACAGTAGTTGATGAACACATATAGGTGTTTCTGTAAACTACAGAATCAGGGCAATAAATATTGAGTTTTGTTTGGCTGTTAACCCTTCCTTTGTTACTGAAAAAAAACTATTAGAATGGAAAATCTGACAAAAAGTGAAATTCTGAAATTTCATCTCCATTTTCCATTAAATCTTGTGGAACACCTAAAGGGTTAACAAAGCTTGTAAAATCAGTTTTAAATACCTTGAGGGGTGTAGTTTCTAAAATGGGGTCACTTTTGGGTGGTTTCTATTATGTAAGCTCCACAAAGTGAACTGAACTGATCCTTAAAAAGTGGGTTTTGGAAACTTTCAGAAAAATTTCAAGATTTGCCCCTTTCACACGGGCGAGTTTTCCGCGTGGGTGCAATGCGTGACGTAAATGCATTGCACCCGCACTGAATCCGGACCCATTCATTTCTATGGGGCTGTGCACATAAGAAGTGATTTTCACGCATCACTTCTGTGTCATGTGAAAATCGCAGCAAGCTCTATATTGTGCGTTTTTCACGCAACGCAGGCCCCATAGAAGTGAATGGGGCTGCGGGAAAATCACAAGCATCTGCAAGCAAGTGTGGATGCGGTGCGATTTTCCCACATGATTGCTAGGAGATGGGGACCCAATCTTTATTATTTTCCCTTATAACATGGTTTTAAGGGAAAATAATAGCATTATTTAATACAGAATGCTTAGTAAAAGGACAATTGAGGGTTAAAAATAAAAACTAAAATTAACTCACCTCCTCCAATTGATCGCGTAGGTGCCGGTCTCCTGTTCTCTCTTCAGCTGTGGGTAAAGGACCTGAGGTGATGTCACTGAGCTCATAACATGGTCCATCACATGATCTATCACCATGGTGATGGACCATGTGATGAGCTCAGTGACGTCACCACAGGTCCTTTACCCACAGCTGAAGAGAGAACTGGAGACCGCCACCTACGCGATCAATTGAAGGAGGTGAGTTAATTTTTTTAAATTTTTAACCCTCAATTGTCATTTTACTAAGCATTCTGTTTTAAAGAATGCTATTATTTTCCCTTATAACCATGTTATAAGGGAAAACAATAAAATCGACATAACACCTAAGGCCTCTTTCAGACGGGCGTTGCGGGTGCACTCCGTCAAACAGTGCGGGTGCGTTGCGGGAATCGCCACGATTTTTCCCTGCGAGTGCAAAGCGCTGTCATGCGTTTTGCACGCGCGGGAGAAAAATCGGCACTTTTGGTACCCAGACCCGAACCTGCACTTCTTCACAGAAGTGCATGTTTGGGTCAGAAATTGTCCCGCTGGTATTATTTCACATTATAACATAGTTATAATGTAAAGTAATACCCTTGGCCTCTCCCTAATGTTTAAACTGGTGCAGAATGAGTTAAAATAATAAACTAATAATTACTTACCTGTTCCATTTGTTCGCGAAGCCCGGCCTCCTCTCCGTTAGCTTGAAAGATGTAAAGGACCTGTGATGATGTCACAGCATCACATGGCCCAATCACATGCTCCATCACTATGGTGATGGAGCATGTGATTGGTCCATGTGACCATGTGACATCATCCAAGGTCCTTAACCACTATCCACAGCCTGAGGATAGTGTTTAAGGACCTTGGATGATGTCACATGGTCACATGGACAATCACATGCTCCATCACCATAGTGATGGAGCATGTGATTGGGCCATGTGATGTGACGTCATCACAGGTCCTTTAGATCATAGATGCTGCAGGAAAGAGAGGACAGATCGCGACTACGCGATCAAGTGGCTAAGGTAAGTTAACTTTTATTATTTTTAACCCCTTCCTCATCATTTTACAATGCATTCTTTATTAAGAATGCTATTATTTCCCTTATAACCATGTTATAAGGGAAATAATAGAGATTGGGTCCCGTTGCTAAGCAACAATGCGGGAAAATCGCAACGCATCCGCACTTGGTTGCGGATGCTTGCGATTTTCCGCATCCCCATTCACTTCTATGGGGCCTGCGTTGCGTGAAAACGCAGAATATAGAACATGCTGCGATTTTCACGCAACGCAGAAGTGATGCGTGAAAATCACCGCTCATGTGCACAGCCCCATAGAAATGAATGGGTCCGGATTCAGTGCGGGTGCAATGCGTCCTCCTCACGCATTGCACCCGCGCGGAAAACTCGCCCGTGTGAAAGGGGCCTAACCCAAACCCGAACTTCAGTGATGAAGTCCGGGTTCGGGTCTGGGCACCAAACATGCCAATTTTTCTCACGCATGTGCAAAACACATTAAAACAGTTTGCACTCACGCGGAAAAATCACGCATTTTCCTGCAACGCACCCGCATCTTATCCGAGCGTCAAATTTGACACCCTTGTGATAGATCGTGGCACACGGAAATCAGTTAATGCTTTTGAATTGATAGATATGTTACATCATATCATATATATAGTGTATAATACATCCGGATTAGAACATAGGTTAAAGTCATTTAGTCAGTCCCCAACGTTTTGGCCATCTGATTGACCTTTTTTAAGGGATCTGTGACTCGTGTGTTGAAGCCTCGAGTCACAGAAGCCTCTCCATAGCTGAAAATATATGGAGACACCATTATTTAGATGTACATTGTGAGTAAACGTGTTTTTTTTAAAAAAATATTTGGTCCCGGACAACCCCTTTAAGGTGAAATATGGCTGGGTCCTTAAGGGGTTAAAGGGCAAGTTGTACAGCCCACATACTAGACATTGCAAGTTATTACAAGTAAATAAACTACGTATGTAGTTTTGCAACTGATGTAAGACTATATCTTATAAGATTCCCCTGTGGTACAAGATTTACTAAGATGTGCCACTTCCAAAAACCTGCATGTTTCGCAGATATTATGTCCACACTTGTGGGAACCATTCACGCTAAGCCAACCATGTGCAGTTTTTTTTATGTAAAACTAGGTGAAAGAAACTAATAAACAAAATGTACCTAAAAAGAGATGTGGAGGACTATACGACTAAGGCTGCATTCACACGGGCGAGTTTCCCGCGCGGGTGCAATGCGTGATGTGAATGCATTGCACCCGCACTGAATCCTGACCCATTCATTTCAATGGGGCTGTGTACATGAGCTTTTTTTTTCACGCATCACTTGTGCGTTGCGTGAAAATCACAGCATGTTCTATATTCTGCGTTTTTCACGCATCCCTAGCCCCATAGAAGTGAATGGGGCTGCGTGAAAAACGCATTGCATCCGCAAGCAAGTGCGGGTGCGTTGCGTTTTTTACTGATGGTTGCTAGGAGATGTTGTTTGTAAACCTTCAGTTTTTTATCACGCGCGTGAAAAACGCGTCAAAACGCATTGCACCCACGCGGAAAAAACTGAACAACTGAACGCAATCGCAGGCAAAACTGAATGGCTTTGCCTGTGAAATCGCACAGTTTTCACTGAACGCATCCGGACCTAATCCGGACACGCTCGTGTGAACCCAGCCTAACACAGTTTACAGCTGGTACAAACAAAAAAATGTATCATCTACACCCAAGTCCATTCTGAAAAAAAAAAAAAAAATGAGTAAGGCTTATTGCACACGACCATATGGTTTTGCGGTCCGTTTTCTACGGATCCGTTGTTCCGTTTTTGTTATCCGTTGGGTTTCCGTTTCCGTTCCGTTTTTCCTTATGGCATATACAGTATACAGTAATTACATAGAAAAAATTGGGCTGGGCTTAAAATTTTCAATAGATGGTTCCGCAAAAACGGAACGGATACGGAAGACATACGGATGCATTTCTGTATGCGTTCCGGTTTTTTTGCGGACCCATTGAAATGAATGGAGCCACGGACCGTGATTTGCGGGTAATAATAGGACATGTTCTATCTTTCCACGGAACGGAAAAACGGAAACACGGAAACGGAATGCATAAGGAAACACTTCCGTTTTTTCTGCGGACCCATTGAAATGAATGGGTCTGTATACGGACCGTATACGGAACTCATAAAAACGTACACCCGCAAAAAAAAACGTTCGTGTGCATGAGGCTTCAAAACACGGACATCGGCAATGTGCGTTCCGCAATTTGCGGACCGCACATCGCCGGCACTCTCATAGAAAATGCCTTTTCTTGCCTGCAATTGCGGACAAGAATAGGACATGTTCTATTTTTTTCGGGAACGCAATTGCGGACCCGGAAGTGCGGATCCGCAATTACGGACCCGGCCGGGACATCGTCTGTCCCCATTGAAATTAATGGGTCTGCAATTCTGTTGCGCAAATGCGGAACAGAATTGCGGACGTGTGAATGGAGCCTAAGTCAGGAGTTAAAACCAAGGCACATGTTAGTTCCACAGATGGAGATCTTTCAGACCCAGCATCTGACATATCAATAAATGGAGCAAGTGGTAGTCGGACAACTCCCTTTCAGGCAGAAAACTTCACTCGCTGAGCAGAAAACGTAACAGAAGATCGGGGAGAAAGCACAGAAAAAGAAAATCAGTATAAAGAGACATCAACGGGGTCGCTGGAAGTGGAGAATCTGTTGACATGTGTTTTGTCAGTTGATCAACTAAGTGTACTATCCAAGGGACTTTCCTTTGCACCTAGTTCTAGCTTTTTATTTATTTGCTGTTATATTGGATTTGAATAAGTTTTGTAGAGCACTAACTATTAAAAGGCATTTGGTTCAGGAAAATAATCAAAATGATGAGATGGCAACTTAGGCCTCCTGCACATGACTGTATCCGTTTTTTGGGGTCCACAAATCGCATTTTGTGGATCTATGTTAGAAATGCCTATTATTGTCCACAACATGGAGAAGAATAGGTCATGTTCTATCTTTCTTGCAGGGTCACGGAAATGTGTGCTCCACGCATCTATTGCGGCCCCATTGAAATTAATGGCTTCCTCATCCAATCAGCAAAAGATCATGTGCATGAGCCCTTACAGAGCTGAAGATAATTTCGCAGTTATAAGTGAGCAAATTGCTCTTGGAGAAGGTAACAAAATAATTCCCTTTGTTTTCGCAATGAGGCTGTGTTGGCTAATATGCAGGACCTAAAAAGTCAGACAAAATAAATAGTGTAAAGATCTTTCACATAAAAATCCCAATTCTTAACCAATTTAGTCACGGAAAGACACTTAACATATTTTTCAGGATAATATAGAACGTAATCTAAGGCGAAAAAAGAAAAAAAGAAAAAACTAATAAATAAAAGTAATCTTGCTTGGTCTGGGACTAGAGATGAGCGGATCGAATCCCACAAAGTGGAATTCGATCCGAATTTTAGGAATTGTTCGATTCGCCTATAAGCCGAATTTTCTCGTGCTTCGTGTCAGGGTAACGATTAATGCTGAAATTCAAACTCACTGCCTCCGTTTGCGCATGAGGGGCTGGCCGCCTCCATTTTGCTTGAAGATCTCGGCCGAAATCCTGCGCGGCGCGAGAGTACATCATCACGGCATGATGACGTAATCTCGCCCCACACGTGATTTCGGCTGAGATCTTCATGCAAGATTGTGGCGGCCGGCTCGTAGCGAGCAAATGGACACTGTAAGTTTGATGTAATGGTTTTTTTAATGTTAATTTCACACTGTTTGTACACTCAGATGCCGCAAGTGGCAGAATGACCGGGGCGCCGCAAGGGGTAGAATGACCGGAGCGCCGATATCACAGCTCCCTGTCATTGCAACCGCTACTTACAAAAAAAAATGCACTTCGTGGCAAAGTAATTCGTAACGAAGAGAATTTTTAATTTTTTTGTGAAATTTGGCAAATCAGCCGAATCGAATTTTCAGGAAATTCGCTCATCTCTAGTCTGAACACAAGGCAATAATAGAACTGCAAAATAAAAGCTGCACAGTAATACGACAAGCAGACAAAGGGGCAATGTAGCTGTTCTGGATGTGAGACTTTATAAAATGTTAAATGAACAGCATCTTGCTGATACTTACACATATGAAAAACTTGCATATAATTCCACAAACAATTTTAGGCTACATGCATACGACAGTTGTTTTTCTCGGCTTCCGTTTCAGTTTTTTTTGCGGATAGGACAGGAACCCATTCATTTCAATTGGTCAGCAAAAAAATGCTGACAGTTCATCCGTTTGTGTTCCACGTCCGTTGTCCGTTTTTCCCTTCAGCAAAAAAAGTAGTGCATGTCCTACTTTTTTATCATTTGCGGACGAGGATAGGCATTTATTACAAGGGATCTGTGAAAACAAAGGAATCCTTCAAAAAAAACTGATGGGCCATCAGTTTTTTTTGTGGATCCCAATTTGCGGACAGCAAAAAACACCTGTCGTGTGCATGTAGCTTTAAAAACATGCTGCAGAAATTAGAGAAAGAGTAAGGCAGCTCTCACTAGCATAGAACAACTCTGTGCACGGATGCCGCACCTGGATGCGGGAGCATATAATCAAGCAGAAAGGAAAATCCAGCTCAGCTCGGGTGAATCTTTTTCTGTGACTTTATTCCAGCGGTAAAAACTTCATACAAGATGTGAAAAACAGTAACGCGTTTCAGACATCTCTGATATCTGGGTCCTTCTTCATGACAAACATACAAATGGAATGGAAACTGATATACATATCTGATATACACCTTCCAAAGTCAGGCTAACATACAACACCTGAGGAAGGGAGGTGCCAGAGGGAGGTCCCATGCAAACCTCAATAGAAAAATACATGGACAAGCAAGAGCATACACAAAAAGGGGAAAATGTAATATAAAATCCTTAATATAAAAAGGTAATCAATGTACTGATGTATTCAAGACAAACATAATATATTGTGTATCACAAAGGCAGGATGCAAAAATTATGTAACATCTCTATGTTGCATTCCAAAAAACAGAGAGCAAAAAAACCCAAGTGACATGTCAGTATTGTAAAATCAGATCATGTCGCTTGTTGAGACCCTCCGGTTGCCGAGACCCCAATTGGAAGATCCAAAAAGCCTCTCTGTTCAGAAGTTTTCTTCTGTGATCTCCACCTCTAGGTGGTAGAGAGACCCTTTCAATGCCCTGTACCTTTAATCCAGAGATATCACCCGCATGAACAACCGCAAAATGCGAACTCGCAGCAGAGACATTGCGGTTCCCATGATGCGGTATATCAGATATATGTTTGCGGATCCTATTTTTCAGAGGATTAATGGTACAACCCACATATTGCAAAGAGCATATGTCACAAGTAATGAGGTATATAACATATTTAGTGTTACAGTTTATGTATGAACGTATATCATATTGTTTGCTGTGTGCAGTCGATCTAAATGTTTTGTCTGTAACCATATGATTGCAACACTCACATTTCCTATGGCCACATTTATGGCTACCTATATAATGGAGCCATGTAGGTAATGTGGTAGTTTTTTCTGAAAAAAAGCTACGGCTAACCAGATTACTGAGGGTGGGGGCTCTTTTAGCAACACACTTGATACCATCAGAAACAATACCGGACTATTGTCCGTCAATAATGAGGATGTGGAAGTATTTTTTTATAATTTAGCAAATTGCAGAAAACTCTTTACTATATTGTGTAACAAAAACTGCAGAAATTAGTTGACAGGGTTGAGAGCACTTAATACCTAAGCATCCAGCGCTTTGACAGATAGTCTACTGCAGCCACCAAACAGTGCTAAGATCTTATGGTTGAAAGCGAAGACATTGAAGATATATCCATGTTGATGTTTTGAAATAAAGTACTGAAAATTTTCATTGCCCAGAATTCCAACCATCTCTGGTTGTTATTTAGTTATTTTTGACTATGTCGTATGATTGCAGATTTTAAATTTTGGCTGGTAATAACTGAAATTTACAAATGACCACAACATGTGTTGTAGAAAATTGTTAATGAATAACTAGGAAGGGATTAAAGCAGTTATCCAATGACTAATGTAAAAAATAAAAATCAGACATAATCCAGTACATGACTATATCTTTCTAACAAAGCCAAAACCAGCCCTGTACCTCACATGGATCCAGAGATCTCCACATTCATGCTCTGTTAGATTTATATCAAGCTGACAGCTTAAGGGTACTTTCACACTTGTGATGTGAGGACCTGGAAATTCATGTGCAAACGGATCCGTCATTAATCTATTTTAACGGAAAATAATGCTGCAAGTGTTCCAGAATTTTCGCCGGAGAAAATACCGCAGCATGCTGATGCTTACTGAACGGATTGCTCTCCATTTAGAATGCATTAGGATAAAACTGATCAGTTTTTTTCCGGTATTGAGACCCTAGGACAGAACTCAATACCGGATAACTTTAACTCAAGTGTGAAAGTACCCTAAGAAGAGTGTAATTTCTGCTGCAGCTAAGGGTGTGTGTCCATGCTCTCCCTCTCACAGCTCAGGAGGCAGTTGTAAATAAAACTGAGCATGTGCGGCCTTCTCAGTGAGCAAGTCAAAGAAATAAGAAAAAAATAAACAGCAGGTGGCGCTATACAGATATATTTCATTGAATAACTCAGTGGCTATGAAATTTTTTTAATTACATGCAATTACGAAAGTATTCAGATCCAGGTTTGAAAACTGTAGAATATTTTTCGTGGGTCAACCCCGTTAAGTAAATAACCAGATAATACCTAATTGAATAACACAGTAGACTGGATTAGACCTGAAAACAAATACAGCACATACATAATAGGAATTTGATCATGGGAACTAAGATGAAGATCCAAAACAAAAACATACTGGTACTTTTTGGAGTGTATTAATAGGAGTGTATTATAAACCACCTAATATACCAGAGTCCACAGAAAATGTATTACTAAACGAGACAGACCAGGCAGCAAATCATAATGAAGTTGTTGTTATGGGGGACTTCAACTACCCAGAGATAGATTGGGAAACTGAAAGCTGTACATCCCAAAAAGGAAACAGGTTCTTGGCAATAGCCAAAGACAATTACCTTTCCCAACTGGTTCAGGTCCCCACTAGAGGGACGGCCATACTGGACTTAGTATTAACCAATAGACCTGATAGAACATCAGATGTGCAGGTTGGGGGACACCTAGGAAATAGTGACCATAAAGTAATAACCTTCCAATTATCCGTCAAACTAGAGTTTTTAAAGGGAGGAACAAAAATACCAAAATTCAAAAAAGCTAAATTTAGCCAACTAAGCATAGTAAAAAATACTACCACAAAATGGAAGATTTTTAAAAGAATTGTAACATCTAATTGTGAGAGGTACATACCTTATAGGAATAAAAGGCTAAGAAACAATAATGAACCAATGTGGAAAAATAGAACTGTAAAGAAAGCAATAAATGACAAAAAGAGAGCATATAAATCACTAAAACAGGAGGGAAGCCAGAAAGCACTGATAAACTATAAGGAAAAAAATAGAATATGTAAAAAACTAATAAAAATTGCCAAACTAGAGACCGAGCGATTAATTGCCAAAGAGAGTAAAACTATCCCTAACATGTTCTTCAATTATATAAATAGGAAAAAATATAAATCTGAAGGAGTCGGCCCTCTACGTAGCAATGAGGGGGGTGTTGCAGAGAGCGACGAGGATAAAGCAAAACTATTAAATATATTTTTCTCCACCATATTAACTGAGGAAAATAAACTGTCAGATGAAATGCAGAATGTAAAAGTAAATTCCCCATTAAAAGTGCCCTGTCTGACCCAGGAAGAAGTACAACAGCGACTTAAACAGATTAAAATAGACAAATCGCCAGGACCGGATGGCATACACCCCCGTATCCTAAGGGAATTAAGTGATGTCATAGCCAGACCTTTATTTCTGATATTTACGGTCTCTATACTGACAGGAAATGTTCCACAGGATTGGGGCATAGTAAATGTGGTGCCAATATTCAAAAGGGTCCAAAAACAGAGCCTGGAAATTATAGGACGGTAAGTTTAACATCTGTTGTTGGTAAACTGTTTGAAGGGTTTCTAAGAGATGCTATTTTGGAGTATATCAATGAAAATCAGCAAATAACGCCATATCAGCATGACTTCATGAGGGATTGGTCATGCCAAACGAATTTAATCAGTTTCTATGAGGAAGTAAGTTCTAGACTTGACAGCGGCGAATCAATGGATATCGTATATCTGGACTTCTCCAAAGCATTTGACACTGTACCTCATAAAAGGTTAGGATTAGTGTTGAGCGAACAGTTCGAAAATCGTTCGGGTCCGTACCGAATTTTGGGGTGTCCGTGACACGGACCCGAACACGGACATTTTCAAAAAAGTTCGGGTTCGGGTCCGATGTTTCTGAAGGGCTGCATAGCAGCCAATTAGCTAGCGTTTTACTTCTCGCCCTAAGAGCCCATCACAGCCATGCCTACTAATGGCATGGCTGTGATTGGCCAAGTGCAGCATGTGACCCAGCCTCTATTTAAGCTGGAGTCACGTAGCGCCGCACGTCACATTGCTCTGACTAGTGTAGGGAGAGGATGCAGCTTCTGTAAGGGCGAGATAGGCAGGGATAAAGAAGTGATTGAATGATCTACCTTTCTACACCTGTGCATCAGAACAACTCAGCTGAGCTGTTCACTGAAAGTCACTATTTTGTTGAGACTGGCAAGAGCGATTTTTACTGGCACATGTAACTGGGCTGACCGGCGGTGGCCATTTTGGGACTTGTGGTGCGCCAGCACAAGCTGCCACAGAGTCTAAACCAAAGCTCCAAAGAAGTTAAAAATCTACACCTGTGAATCAGAACAACAGCGATTCAGCTGCTCAGTCAAAGTCTATTTTTTTTCTGGCTGGGCAGACTGTTTTCTGGCACATGTTACTGGGCTGATAGGCGGCGGCCATTTTGGGACTTGTGGTGCTACAGCAAAAGCTGCCACAACGTCCATTAATCTCATGTAATAGTCGATTTTTTCATAGATATACTACATCAGGGGTTTGGCTGTGCTTGTGTCACCCATACTAACTGCAAAGATATTTAATATATCAGTGGTGAAACTGAAAGTAACCCACTTGGATAGCAAATCCCATGAATGTGCTGTTCCAGCTAGGCTAGCCAGTGCCACTACAGCCGAGTCCAATACTGTCAGCCAGAAATATTTTTTTTATGTGCCAGAAATATAAATTAAAAAAGCTTTCACCGTAATAATAAAATTATTCTGGTGTTAGACCAGAAGAAGCACTCCTGTTGTAATTAATACTGTAAAAAGGCTTAGGCAATATTTCTCCCAGTGTGGGAAATTTATCTAGCAAAACTAGCATTTTAAAAATTCCGGTGTTCTGAAATACCAGCAGTCCTCTTGTAATTAATACCGCAAAAAGGCATTATATCGTCCAGTGTTGTAATTTTGGTGAAAAAAAGGCCAATTTAATCAATCTGGTGTTAGTTACACCAGAAACAGTAGGCCTCACGTTTTTACTCCTGTAAAAAGGAATTAATAACGCAAAAAGGCATTACATTGTCCAGTGTTGTAATTTTGGTGAAAAAAAGGCCAATTTAATCAATCTGGTGTTTGTTAGACCAGAAACAGTAGGCCTCACATTTTCACTCCTGTAAAAAGGAATTAAATCTCCCCGTGTGGGAATCTATGTACCAAAACTAGCATATTAAAAATTCTGGTGTCCAATTTGCAGCAGTTATCTAGTAATTAATACCGGAAAAAGAAATTATATCTTCCAGTGTGGGAATTTATGTACCAAAACTAGCATTTTAAAAATTCTGGTGTCCAATTAGTAGCAGTCTTCTTGTAATTAATACCGCAAAAAGGCATTATTATTCCAGTGTTGTAATTTTGGTGAAAAAAAGGCCAATTTAATCAATCTGGTGTTTGTTAGACCAGAAACACTAGGCCTCACGTTTTCACTCCTGTAAAAAGGAATTATATCTCCCCGTGTGGGATTCTATGTACCAAAACTAGCATATTAAAAATTCTGGTGTCCAATTTGCAGCAGTTATCTAGTAATTAATACCGGAAAAAGGAATTATATCTCACCGTGTGGGAATTTATGTACCAAAACTAGCATTTTAAAAATTCTGGTGTCCAATTAGCAGCAGTCTTCTTGTAATTAATACCGTAAAAAGGCATTATTGTCCAGTGTTGTAATTTTGGTGAAAAAAAGGCCAATTTAATCAATCTGGTGTTTGTTAGACCAGAAACAGTAGGCCTAACGTTTTCACTCCTGTAAAAAGGAATTATATCTCCCCGTGTGGGAAACTATGTACCAAAACTAGCATTTTAAAAATTCTGGTGTCCAATTTGCAGCAGTCTTCTTGTAATTAATACCGCAAAAAGGCATTATTGTGCAGTGTTGTAATTTTGGTGAAAAAAAGGCCAATTTAATCAATCTGGTGTTTGTTAGACCAGAAACAGTAGGCCTCATGTTTCCACTCCTGTAAAATGGAATTATATATTCCAGTGTGCGAATTTATGTACACAAACTAGCATTTTAAAAATTCTGGTGTCCAATTAGCAGCAGTCTTCTTGTAATTAATACCGCAAAAAGGCATTATTCCAGTCCAGTGTTGTAATTTTGGTGAAAAAAAGGCTAATTTAATCAATCTGGTGTTTGTTAGACCAGAAACAGTAGGCCTCACGTTTTCACTCCTGTAAAAAGGAATCATATCTCCCCGTGTGGGAAGCTATGTACCAAAACTAACATTTTAAAAATTCTGGTGTCCAATTTGCAGCAGTCTTCTTGTAATTAATACCGCAAAAAGGCATTATTGTCCAGTGTTGTAATTTTGGTGAAAAAAAGGCCAATTTAATCAATCTGGTGTTATTTAGACCAGAAACAGTAGGCCGCACGTTTTTACTCCTGTAAAAAGGAATTATATCTCCCCGTGTGGGAATCTATGTACCAAAATTAGCATATTAAAAATTCTGGTGTCCAATTTGCAGCAGTCTTCTTGTAATTAATACCGGAAAAAGGAATTATATCTTCCAGTGTGGGAATTTTGGGGCTAAAAAATAATATATTTTATTGTGGTGCGAGTTGAATCGCAACAATGAGGAAACATTCTATTAAGGGACGAGGACGCGGTCGTGGTGGTGTCCGTGGAGCCTCTGTTGCTGGCAGAGAACGTGGCCGTTCGGCCTCAGGCGCACAAAGTAGTGAACCAACTCCCTCAAGTAGCAGGCAGAATTTACAGCGATATTTGGTGGGGCCCAATGCCGTTATGAGGATGGTAAGGCCTGAGCAGGTACAGGCATTAGTCGATTGGGTGGCCGACAGTGCTTCCAGCACGTTCACCACATTGTCTTCCGCCCAGTCTTCTGCGGAAAGCGCACAGGTGGCACCTGAAAACCAAGCCCATCAGTCTGTCACATCACCCCCATGCATATCAGGGAAACTGGCTGAGTCTCAAGTTATGCAGCAGTCTCTTATTCTGTTTGAAGACTCTGCTCCCACGGTTTTCCAGGGGCGTCCACCTAGCCCTTCCCCAGCGGTGGAAGACATTCCATGCACTGACGCACAACCACTTATGTATCCAGATGATGAGGACATGGGAATACCACCACAGCAGAGTGACCGAGTCTCTGATGATGACGAAACACTGGTGCCCACTGCCGCGTCTTATTGCAGTGTGCAGACTGAACAGGAGGAGGTCAGGGAGGAAGACTGGGTGGAAGACGATGCAGAGGATGATGAGGTCTTAGACCCCACATGGACTGAAGGAGGTGCCGCTGACTTAAATAGTTCAGAGGAAGAGGCAGTGGTGAGACCGAGACAACAGCGAAGCCAAAGAGGGAGCAGGGGGCAAAAGCAGAACAGCCGCCGTCCAGAGAGTTTGCCTGCTATTGGCCAGCGCCAACAGGGACCCAGCACCCCAAAGGCATCTTCAAGGAGTTCCCTGGCATGGCACTTCTTCAAACAATGTGCTGACGACAAGACCAAAGTGGTTTGCACGCTGTGCCATCAGACCCTGAGGCGAGGCATTAACGTTCTTAACCTGAGCACCACCTGCATGATCAGGCATCTACATGCAAAGCATGAACTGCAGTGGAGTACACACCTTAAAAACAAGGAACCCGCTCAGGCTCCCCTGCTCCCTCTAGTGCTGCTGCCTCGGCTTCCGCCTCGAGAGGAATGTTGCCACCTGCCGAGCAGCAAACAGAGGATGTGCCACCGACACCACCACCACCACCACCGCCACAGTCACCTAGCGTCTCCACTATTTCACACAGCAGCGTTCAGCTCTCCATCTCTCAAACCTTTGAGAGGAAGCGCAAATTCCCACCTAGTCACCCTCGAGCCCTTGGCCTGAATGCCAGCATTTCTAAACTACTGGCCTTTGAAATGCTGTCATTCCGGCTGGTGGACACAGACAGCTTCAAACAGCTGATGGCCATGGCTGTCCCCCAGTATGTGGTTCCCAGCCGCCACTACTTCTCCAAGACAGCCGTGCCTTCCCTGCACATGCAAGTGTCCGATAAAATCAAGTGTGCACTGCGCAACGCCATTTGTGGCAAGGTCCACCTAACCACAGATACGTGGACCAGTAAGCACGGCCAGGGACGCTATATCTCCCTAACTGCACACTGGGTAAATGTAGTGGCGGCTGGGCCCCAGGCGGAGAGTTCCTTGGCGCACGTCCTTCCGCCGCCAAGGATCACAGGGCATCATTCTTTGCCTCCTGTAGCCTCCTCCTCCTACTCGGCTCTCCTCCTCCTCCTCTGCTTCCACCAGCTCATCCAGTCAGCCACACACCTTCACCACCAACTTCAGCACAGCCCGGGTAAACGTCAGCAGGCCATTCTGAAACTCATATGTTTGGGGGACAGGCCCCACACCGCGCAGGAGTTGTGGCGGGGTATTGAACAACAGACCGACCAGTGGTTGCTGCCGGTGGGCCTCAAGCCCGGCCTGGTGGTGTGCGATAATGGGCGAAATCTCGTGGCAGCTCTGGGACTAGCCGGTTTGACGCACATCCCTTGCCTGGCGCATGTGCTGAATTTGGTGGTGCAAAAGTTCATTCACAACTACCCAGACATGTCAGAGCTGCTGCATAAAGTGCGGGCCGTCTGTGCGCGCTTCCGGCGTTCACATCCTGCCGCTGCTCGCCTGTCAGCGCTACAGCGGAACTTCGGCCTTCCCGCTCACCGCCTAATATGCGACGTGCCCACCCGGTGGAACTCCACCTTGCACATGCTGGAGAGACTGTGCGAGCAGCAGCAGGCCATAGTGGAGTTTCAGCTGCAGCACGCACGGGTCAGTCGCACTGCGGAACAGCACCACTTCACCACCAATGATTGGGCCTCCATGCGAGACCTGTGTGCCCTGTTGCGCTGTTTAGAGTACGCCACCAACATGGCCAGTGGCGATGACACCGTTATCAGCGTGACAATACCACTTCTATGTCTCCTAGAGAAAACGCTTAGGGCGATGATGGAAGAGGAGGTGGCGCCAGGAGGAGGAGGAGGAGGATGACGGGTCATTTTTAGTACTTTCAGGCCAGTCTGTTAGAAGTGGCTCAGAGGGAGGTTTTTTGCAACAGCAGAGGGCAGGTACAAATGTGGCCAGCCAGGGACCACTACTGGAGGACGAGGAGGATGAGGAGGAGGTGGAGGAGGATGAGGATGAAGCAGGTTCACAGCGGGTGGCACCCAGCACAGCGCAGGCACATCCCTGGTGCGTGGCTGGGGGATACAGAGGATGATGACGATACGCCTCCCACAGAGGACAGCTTGTCCTTACCTCTGGGGAGCCTGGCACACATGAGCGATTACATGCTGCAGTGCCTGCGCAATGACAGCAGAGTTGCCCACATTTTAACGTGTGCTGACTACTGGGTGGCCACCCTGCTGGATCCACGGTACAAAGACAATGTGCCCACTTTACTTCCTGCACTGGAGCGTGATAGGAAGATGCGCGAGTACAAGCGCACACTGGTAGACGCGCTCCTGAGAGCATTCCCAACTGTCACAGGGGAACAGGTGGAAGGCCAAGGCCAAGGCAGAGGAGGAGCTAGAGGTCGCCCACGCAGCAGTGTCACGGCCAGCTCCTCTGAGGGCAGGGTTAGCATGGCAGAAATGTGGAAAGTTTTGTCTCCACGCCACAGCTAACTGCCCCACCACCTGATACGGAACGTGTTAGCAGGAGGCAACATTTCACTAACATGGCTGAACAGTACGCCTGCACACAACTCCACGCACTGACGGATGGTTCAGCCCCATTCAACTTCTGGGTTTCCAAATTGTCCACGTGGCCAGAATTAGCATGTTATGCCTTGGAGGTGCTGGCCTGCCCGGCGGCCAGCGTTTTATCTGAACGTGTATTCAGCACGGCAGGGGGCGTCATTACTGACAAACGCAGCCGCCTGTCCGCAGCCAACGTGGACAAGCTGACGCTTATAAAAATGAACCAGGCATGGATCCCACAAGACCTGAGCCTCCCTTGTGCAGAGTAGTCCTTAATAACTGCCTCCCCCTCAACCATGTATTCTTGTACTCCGGGGCACTTCTTCATTGAAAATCAATTTTTGAAATTAAGTAGGATCTTGGGGTGCAACCCAGAGTTGAATGAACCTTCCCTCTGTCTGGGTGCCGGGCCAAAGTACATGAAAGTGTCCTTCTCCTGTGCTGGGTGATATGAATGTTATACTTGTGCTGTCTGACATGTCTCCTTTGTGTGGGTGCAGGGGCCAAAGTCACTGAAAGCGGCCTTCTCCTGTGGTGGGTGATCGAAATGCCTGATTCTCTGCTGTGGGACCTCTCTCCTCTGTTCTGGGTGCAGGGGTCAAAGAAACAAAAGGTGGCCTACTCCTGTGGTGGTTGACATGATGCCTGATTCTCTGCTGTGGGACCTCTCTCCTCCGTGTGGCTGCAGGGGTCAAAGTCTCTAAAAGTGCCCTTCTCCTGTGGTGGTTGATGTAAAACTGATGCTTGTGCTATCTGACCTGTCTCCTCTGTGTCGGTGCTAAGGCCTAAGTCACTGAAAGCGGCCTTTCCTGTGCTGGCTGATATAAATGCCTGAATCTCTGCTGTGGAACCTCTCTCCTCTTTCTGGGTGCAGGGGTCAAAGAAACAAAAGGTGGCCTACTCCTGTGGTGGTTGACATGATGCCTGATTCTCTGCTGTGGGACCTCTCTCATCCGTCTGGGTGCAGGGGTCAAAGTCTCTCAAAGTCGCCTTCTCTTGTGCTGGGTGATGTAAAACTGATGCTTGTGCTATCTGACCTGTCTCCTCTGTGTCGGTGCTAAGGCCTAAGTCACTGAAAGTGGCCTTCTCCTGTGCTGGCTGATATAAATGCCTGAATCTCTGCTGTGGGACCTCTCTACTCTTTCTGGGTGCAGGGGTCAAAGTCTCTAAAAGTGCCCTTCTCCTGTGGTGGTTGATGTGAAACTGATGCTTGTGCTATCTGACCTGTCTCCTCTGTGTCGGTGCTAAGGCCTAAGTCACTGAAAGCGGCCTTCTCCTGTGCTGGCTGATATAAATGCCTGAATCTCTGCTGTGGGACCTCTCTCCTCCGTGTGGCTGCAGGGTCAAAGTCTCTAAAAGTGCCCTTCTCCTGTGGTGGTTGATGTAAAACTGATGCTTGTGCTATCTGACCTGTCTCCTCTGTGTCGGTGCTAAGGCCTAAGTCACTGAAAGCGGCCTTCTCCTGTGCTGGCTGATATAAATGCCTGAATCTCTGCTGTGGGACCTCTTTCTGGGTGCAGGGGTCAAAGAAACAAAAGGTGGCCTACTCCTGTGGTGGTTTACATGATGCCTGATTCTCTGCTGTGGGACCTCTCTCCTCCGTCTGGGTGCAGGGGTCAAAGTCTCTCAAAGTGCGCCTTCTCTTGTGCTGGGTGATGTAAAACTGATGCTTGTGCTATCTGACCTGTCTCCTCTGTGTCGGTGCTAAGGCCTAAGTCACTGAAAGCGGCCTTCTCCTGTGCTGGCTGATATAAATGCCTGAATCTCTGCTGTGGGACCTCTCTCCTCTTTCTGGGTGCAGGGGTCAAAGAAACAAAAGGTGGCCTACTCCTGTGGTGGTTGACATGATGCCTAATTCTCTGCTGTGGGACCTCTCTCCTCCGTCTGGGTGCAGGGGTCAAAGTCTCTCAAAGTCGCCTTCTCTTGTGCTGGGTGATGTTAAACTGATGCTTGTGCCATCTGACATGGTTGCCGGGGTCCCATTAAATGGTGGCCTACTCCTGTGGTGGGTGATCTAAATGCCTGATTCTCTGCTGTGAAACCTCTCTCCTCCGTCTGGGTGCAGGGGTCAAAGTCTCTCAAAGTCGCCTTCTCTTGTGCTGGGTGATGTGAAACTGATGCTTGTGCCATCTGACATGGTTGCCGGGGTCCCATTAAATGGTGGCCTACTCCTGTGGTGGGTGATCTAAATGCCTGATTCTCTGCTGTGAAAACCTCTCTCCTCCGTCTGGGTGCAGGGGTCAAAGTCTCTCAAAGTGGCCTTCTCTTGTGCTGGGTGATGTGAAACTGATGCTTGTACCAGCTGACATGGGTGCAGGGGTCAAATTAACTAAATGGTGGCCTACTCCTGTGGTGGGTGATATGATGCCTGAATATGTGCTGTGGGGCCTCTCTCCTCTTTCTGGGTGCAGGGGTCAAAGTAACTAAAAGTGGCCTTCTCCTGTGCTGGATGGTATAAATGTAATGCTTGTGCTATCTGACATGTCTCCTCTGTCTGGGTGCTAAGGCCCAAGTCACTGAAAGTGGCCTTCTCCTGTGGTGGTTGATATGATGCCAGATTCTCTGCTATGGGACCTCTCTCATTTGTCTGGATGCTGGGGTCGAAATAATAGTAAGCGACCTTCTCCATTGGTGGGTGATTTGAAGCCTGATTCTGTGCTATGGGACCTAACTCCAATTAATATTGGTTATTTTTTTTTTATTTTATGTTAAGTCATCATTTCCCTATCTACATTTGTTTGCAGGGGATTTACCTACATTTTGCTGCCTTTTGCAGCCCTCTAGCCCTTTCCGGGAGTCTTTTACAGCCTTTTTAGTGCCCAAAAGTTCGGGTCCCCATTGACTTCTATGGGGTTCGGGTTCGGGATGAAGTTCGGGTTGAGTTCGGATCACGAACCCGGACATTTTCCGGAAGTTCGGCCGAACCTCTCGAACCCGAACATCCAGGTGTTCGCTCATCTCTAGTTAGGATATAAAATGAGGATGCTCGGACTGGGAGAAAATGTCTGTATGTGGGTAAGTAACTGGCTGAGTGAAAGAAAACAGAGGGTGGTTATTAATGGTAGATACTCAGACTGGGTCACTGACTGTCACTAGTGGGGTACCTCAGGGGTCAGTATTGGGCCCTATTCTCTTCAATATATTTATTAATGATCTTGTAGAAAGCTTGCACAGTAAAATATCTATTTTTGCAGATGACACTAAACTGTGTAAATTAATTAACACGGAAGAGGACAGTATACTGCTACAGAGGGATCTGGATAGAGGAGGTTTGTGCAGAAAAATGGCAGATGAGGTTTAACACTGACAAATGTAAAGTTATGCAGATGAGAAGGAATAATGCAAGTCACCCGTACATATTAAATGGTAAAACATTCGGTAACACTGACATGGAAAAGGATCTAGGAATTTTAAAAAACAGCAAATTAAGCTGCAAAAACCAGTGTCAGGCAGCTACTGCCAAGGCCAATAAGATAATGGTTTGCATCAAAAGGGGCATAGATGCCCGTGATTAGAACATAGTCCTACCACTTTACAAATCACTAGTCAGACCACACATGGAGTACTGTGTACAGTTCTGGGCTCCTGTGAACAAGGCAGACATAGCAGAGCTGGAGAGGGTTCAGAGGAGGGCAACTAAAGTAATAACTGGAATGGGGCAAATACAGTACCCTGAAAGATTATCAAAATTAGGGTTATTCACTTTAGAAAAAAGACGACTGAGGGGAGATCTGATAACTATGTATAAATATATCAGGGGTCAGTACAGAGATCTCTCCCATCATCTATTTATCCCCAGGACTGTGACTGTGACAAGGAAAGAAGGACTGTGACTCTGTGTCTGGAGGAAAGAAGGTTTGTACACAAACATAGAAAAGGATTCTTCATGGTAAGAGCAGTGAGACTATGGAACTCTCTGCCTGAGGAGGTGGTGATGGTGAGTACAATAAAGGAATATAAGAGTGGCCTGGATGTATTTCTGGAGTGTAATAGTATTACAGGCTATAGCTACTAGAGAGGGGTCGTTGATCCAGGGAGTAATTCTGATTGCCTGATTGGAGTCGAGAAGGAATTTTTTTCCCCTTAAGTGGGAAAAATTGGCTTCTGCCTCACAGGGGTTTTTTGCCTTCCTCTAGATCAACTTGTAGGAAACAGGCCGAACTGGATGGACAAATGTCTTTTTTCGGTCTTGTATACTATGTTACTATGTTACTTGTGGTTAATTTGAAATTTATTTTGAAATTTATATCATGAGTGCCTAAGCGTAAAATTATTCATAAGTGATAGCAATCTATGCACAGTGCTGCTGACTAGGTTAGAGATTTATGAGTAAATAATAATAATTCATAAGTAGAATAATAAGATATTTCATTTTGTCCAGATTCCAGCATGTTATCAAAGGGGATCTCATTATAATGAAATATCTACCTTAAAAGGGAACTATAATAGAGGAACTCTTTGGAACAGAAGATTTATAACAAATTTAGCCAGTGATCTTGCATTACAAGCTAATATGTCTGGAATGACTCGTTTACTTAGAAAAAGTGAATAGCAATGGCTTTACTGATTGTGATGAAGTGTTTGCTTGTTTTTTCCTAAAAATCATGGGAGAATTTATCAAGCTCTGCTCTCCAAAATTCTGATCTCAAAAAGTCTAAAAGTAGGACTTTCGATCTTTTTGTTTCTTTACACCAGTCAAGGTTTGTAAAGCAGACAGGAAAGTGGGTGTGGTTAGGTAGGTTAATTAGTTTCGCTCCTAATTTATCAGCTACAACTTTAAAAAAATGGCGACAGAAGTGTTAGACTTAAAGATGCACCAAATGTATAAAACATTGAATAAGATACAGTATGATACATTTGGCCCCAATTAGGCCAACGCAGACTTCTGCATGGAGTCTATGATTTATGGATAGACCTAGGCCAGGCATGTCCAAACTCCGGCCCTCCAGCTGTTGCAAAACTACAACTCCCAGCATGCCTGGATATCCTACAGATATTAGGGCATGCTGGGAGTTGTAGTTTTGCAACAGCTGGAGGGCCGCAGTTTGGACATGCCTGACCTAGGCGGATGCAGACAGCAGAGCTCACGCATGTAGGAACAGTATATGGAACCCTTAAAGCACCAGGTCTTTCTAACAGTACTTCTAATAGGAAGCTGCTTTTAGGGTGGCATCGAACTCCCATATCCATCCCGTGGGCAGCTGTACAGGTTGCAAATATAGTATGTCTGCTCCTGGCATGGATAAATAGTTTACAGATTTCTTGACACACAGATATGAAAATCATGGCCAGTAATTGAACATATTTGACATTCTATCGAATTTAGAAAAGACAAATTGCCTCCATAATTAAATGTACTATTGTTGCCTATATACATTAATAAACAACAAATCCCTCTCTCTATTGAAATTTACATCCATTACTTATAAAACACTTTTTTCATCAAAGCTTTAGGATAATAAAAGTAGAAGCCGAAGGTTCTTTTGAAGAGAGAGATCATCTTACACGGTTCATCTTCCTTAGATCTAACTAAATATACTTGTAGACATGTAGAAACAACTCACCGAAACTCCTCAAATCAACACCACCAGGCTAAAGATTCTGCAAAATGAATGCTTTGGCTTAAATCCAATCTCTCCTATTACCACAGGGCAAAAAGTCATTAATTTACAATATATTGTTTCCTATTTTTCTATTACACTTGGAAGCTAGTTACAAGCTTCAAAAGGAGAGTTGCTTAATACTGTGTGTGTGTGTGATACCTTTACACATCTTTAGCCAAAAATATATTAGCAACCTACTGTATATCAATAGATAATGTTTCCTTTGCCAAAGCAGGATCCAACCTCTTTAGATTAAACAAAAGGTTATAATTATATGTTATATCCGTGTCTAAATTTTAAGGAAACGGCAACACCTAACTTAAAAATAGGTCACAAATATTAATTACTGGCAATAATAAGGAAATGTACTAGCAATCGGTAAAAATACTCTACAAGATCCACTAAAGTGGTGTCTAGTGGTGACACTCTCGCCGTCGACAAGGCTTCTTTACCCTAAGAACAATGAATCATTGGAGTAGTCATCTCTTCATTTGGTCAGAGCAGTAACCGTTGAGGTCTTCAAAAAAGACTCAGATAATTTCTTTGAACAAAATAAAAACAACACATATGTAAATGTATAGAATTCTTGTCTAAATGTTGATACAGTTTGACCGCAACTTTCTTTCAAGAAATAATTTTTTTTTAATGCAGTGTCAGACTGGAATTCTCAGGGCCTACCATAGGAAATTGCAGTATTCTAGAGGCCCAATCCTTATATTATCAATAACATTTAATAGGTTTTGAATAAAATAGTCACTATTGGCAAGTGATTGTCTCCAAAGACAGCCAAATTTGTTTTTTCTCCTAGATCTATGGGGCTCTTTATAGTATCAGAGCCTGGACCCACCGGAAGATACTATAGTGGGCCAGTCCGACCCTGCTTTAATAGGCAGATTGGCTTATGCCTTATCATTTTTTTACCTTCCTCTTTTTTTTTCATAGGAGTAAACAAATTTCTAAAGGTACCCACACCACTTTCCTCCAGTCATGTCCTCTCCAATGCTTTGGTTGAACTTGATTGACATATGTCCTTTTTCAACCGCTTAAACGAACTCACAATGGTTGAATCAGATATATGTTTTAAAAAACTCTCAGATTTTTTCTCCCTCCTGTGGGGCCCACTCTAATGAGCATCTATGGTATTTCTTCTGGGTATGCCATAAATGTCCAGATGGGAATACCCCTGTAAGCACTGTATTGGATATAACGCTCCTGGAGAGGCTGTTTAATACAGTTAAATCCACCACTTTCTTTATAGACAAATTGTGTTTGTATTAAAAAAAATGTCTTCAATCAATGTAAGGTCAAATTGTCACGTTGATAGAGAAGGGTGGGGAAGACACAAGTTCAAATAAGTTCAAGAAAACATCTCAAACACTGTTTTTGACTACAAAATATTGTTTGCTCCTGGCACATTTGTAATATGTTTAGCCAGATGTTCTTGTGCTACTATTGTTGAGAATGTTTTCAGAGAAGCACGCAGAGATCAGTGAACACATGAAAAGCCAGGTGTTCCTCCCTGACCTTTCCTTGTAAGTTACATGGCTAAACAACTTATACATCTAATCAATATAAATAAAATATTTATCTTTAAAGTGAATTTGCCAGCTCTAAAATACCTCCAAACAATAGAAAGCAGCGTAAAGGATGTTGATTTTGATTATGTAACTTGTATCTTTGTACTTAGTGGTCTACCAATGCAATGATTCCATAGAAATGAAAGTTGCAGCACGAGTTGAAAGAGTGCTACAACTGCGACCACTGAATCACAAAAAATCAGTCGTGACACATGTGTGACGCGTGCTGTGACCCCATTCATTTCTATTGTATCAAAGCTATGATGTGATGCCCCTGTGATCCTATCAGTGACAGCTGTCACACGGTCGTGTAGCTGCACACTAACAGAGAGGACTTGCAGCTAAGAATGAACAGTTTCCAATATCTATTTATTAAACTTTGGGCCATAAAAGTGTCTGTGATTTGTACCTTACTTCTAAGTCTTTAACCCGTTCAGGACATGTCCTATTTTTACTTTCTCATTTTCATTTCTCATTCCAACCCTCTAAGAACAATTATATATTTTTGGGTTTTCTGTTCACATAGCTATGTAAAGGTTTTCCTTTTTGATGGATAAGTTGCAATTGCACTGTTTATTTTACCATACTGTAGGTTGTATTGTAAAACTGTAAAGGAAAATTATTTGTGCTGTGAAATAAAATGCCAATTACACCAGGATTTTTTGGGTTTAGTTTTTATGACATTCACTGTTTGCTAAAACCGACATGACAACCTTATTCTGCGGTTCAGTACGATTATGGTGATACCAAATTAATTTTATTTTTAGGTTTTACTATTTTCAAAAAACCAAAACTTTTGAAAAAACTTTCTTTCTTTGCATCTCCATATTTAGACAGCCATAACTATGTTATATTTTTGTCTATAGAGCTGTATGAAAAAAATTTTTTTTGCAGGGTGAACTGTTGATTTTAATTGTGCCATTTTCAGGTGCGCACCACTTTTTGATCACTTTTTATGACATTTTTGGGGGAGGACAAGGTGACCACACATGGCGAATTCCTTTTATTTTTTATTATGGTGTACACAGTATAGGAAAAATATTTATATATTTTAATAGTTTAGACATTTTTAAACATGTTGATACCGGTTACGTATCTTTTTTCTGTTTCTTTGATTGCTTTATTTCTTTTTATATATATATGATATATATATAGAATTGGGAAAGGGGTAAATTGGCATTTTTATTATGTTTGTGTTGTTTACTTTTTTAACTTTTTTACAGTAATTCTTGTCTCCCTGGGGGACTTAAATATGCAATCGTCTGATCACTTGTCCTGCAATAGACTGCAATAGAGCACCATTGTGGTCTATGGGATTCTGAGAGGCTGCCTGAGAACCCATGCCTCAGGTATGGCTTTTACGGCAGTTAGCCATGACAGCCCTGATACTGTAAGTTTCCTTAGCATTTGAGGGGTGACATGAATATGCATCAAAGCCGTTCCTAGTCAATACAGCCACATATGGAGCAGGCTCTGTGCATGAGCTTGCTAGATACACTTTATACTGCATCATGACATAACTATATGTCGTGGTGCATTTAAGGGTTCATTTCAGTAGATTTTTATCTGGTCCACTTCCAGCAACTGAAAGTAGTGCATTATCCCTTTTGTGATTCATATTTATAGCTGTCTTAAAAAATTGTGCATTTGCTGAGTCTTTTCCACCCCCACCCCCCATCCAAAGACACACAAAATATTAGAAAAGTTAGACTATAAATTGTGTACCTGTAAATAGTACCAATAAAAACTACAATTCACCCGACAGAATCAAGCCCTCATATGGCTACTCAATAGAAATTGCTGGGTTTATTGCATTCCCTCTAAGAAAAAATGTAATAAAGTTAAACAATCATTTATTTGCAATGCATCCTGCAAAAATCAAGCCCTCATAAAGCTACAGTATATCGATGGAAAGACTGAAAAGTGATAGGTTTTGGAATGTGAGGATGAAAAGACGATCTGGTCATTAAAGGGGTTGTCCCATGATAAATGTAAAAAAAATGAAAATCACAAATTATATAGTACATGAACAAAAACTGGCCCTGTACCTAACAATGATCCAGAGGTCCCCCCATTAATTTCTCCAATTGTTCTGCTAGATGTATTTCAAGCTGGCAGCTTTTCTAAAAGAAGATCCAGCTGATGGCAGTTGAAAGTTGGAACTGACCATGTGCGACCAGTGTCCACCTCAGAAATGTTACTGAGGTGGATGGACAAATAAGAAAAGTAACAATCAGCAAGTGGCACTATGCAGATAGATTTGATCAAATACCTCACTGGCTATTCTATTAATTATATACAATTTAAAAAATATTCAATTAGAGGTGCTGGTTTGAAAAATGTAGATTAGTTTTTATGGGATAATGCCTTTAAATGACAAATAGGTTTGGTCGTCAATTAAGCTAGCATCAGAAAATGTAATAAAATTTTACAAAAGCTACCATTACACACCCATTAACTCCTGTTCAAGTACAATGCTGATGTTCTAGTGGTTCTCAGTGGTATTTACAGTGATGATATGCTGTACATCCAGAGTCACCACTGTGGTCAGTGATTTTCTGAAGTAACATGCTGCAGAAAATGTTTCAACGATGAAGGAAAGCAAGCTAACACTGTCGGAGACCACCAGAGGATTGCCAATAAGGCAGCAGGGGATTAAACAGGTGAGTATGTTTTTTATTTTATTTTATTGAACTCTCAGACAACCTCTTGAACTCTCAGACAACTTCTTTAACCTATCACTATGTTTTATTGGGATGTGGGAGGAAATCCATGCAAACCCTAGGAGAACATGTAAACTTCATGCAGATGTTTGAGAGGTCTACAAACATGCACAAAATCCCACTCAACTTTTAATATACTGAATAGCTATACCTATGTCAGTGGGAACTGTTAGAGATAGTCCATGTAGATTGCTAAGAACCTTGTAATAAATTCCACAATGTTTCTTTGTCCTTTGACTTTCCAGCGTGAAGAAAGAAAAGGATGTTCAGTGGTGAAGCAATTGTTGATCCAGAATTATATGCGTTCTATACCTAAATAGAAACATTTAACACTTGGAAATGCCATATGGAGGTGCATTCCACAAGTAAATGAAGTGTGGCTGACAATGCACGCTTAAGGAATTCTGTCATGTTTATAAAACAGCCTATTCTTTTCTATACAACATGTTTCCTTTTTCAGGAATTCAAAAATCCAATTTGCCTTATGTGAACTGAAAAGCTCCCTCTACTATTGCATTCTTACATTTTTTTGATTATCAAGTAAATTTATGAAAAACATTTAAGTAAATTATTTGAGCCAGAAGAAATGCATGTGTCATTTACAAGAGCTGTAGGGTGGAATTTATCATAAAGCAATTCAGTTTTTTCAATTGCTATTATTTTTGATGAATTTATCAAATGTTGGATTTTGTTTCACACATTTGTCGGATCTTTAAACATAACAGTCCAGTTGTTTTTTTCTTTTTTTTACTCCCCTCCCTACTTGAGGAAGCTTAAGTCATTTTTTGCAACGTTTTACAAAGTGTAGCTGATAAACTCACCTACAATATGTTTCACATGTCCATTTTTTTATTCATTAGACTTTTCCGATAGAGGAACAGCCTGCTGGAGCTCAACGTATCCAGCTTAGCCGGATAGGGCCGTGCACTGCTAGATCCCTGGGATCCGCCTGGTTTGCAGCATGAATGCCGGGTTTCAGCCAGCTCCGGATGAAACCTGAAACTCATGTCCACTGAATCCCATAGTTGTCAATAGAGTCTGGCGGTGAGCAGCAGTATCCGAGCGGAAACATTGAAATCCAGCAGGCTTTCTCTATTTAAAAAGGACATGTAAAACTAGCCTTATTAATTTAGCTAAACATACATGCTTTCACCCACTTTTCAGAGTGGCTTAAAATCACCAAAAGTTATTTTACACACTTAGATAGTGGTGACATATTCTGTAGCACTTTACAGACATTAGCATAAAGCAGTCCCCAATAAAGCTCACAATCTACGTTCCCTATCTGTATGTCTTTGGAGTGTGGGAGGAAAACAGGGAACCCAGAAGAAACTCACACAAACTCTGTGCAGATGTTGTCCGTGGTCGGATTCAAACTTAGGACCCCAGCACTGCAAGGCACCTGTGCTAACCACTCAGCCACTGTGCTGCCCCTATTATTAGGTAATACACTTATTAAACTTTCACTATAACTTTCATCCACAGTATTACCATTTTCAGTTATTCTTATCCATGACTAATCGCCAATTTCCTGGTAAACAGTGTGTACAAGGAAAATGTTAATTATATTGATGTAATGGAGAAAAAAAGAACATCTTTTAATATCCAGGATTATACCAGTTCCTAATATTATATACTAATCCCCAAATTATATTTTAATGGTATCCTTGTGATTTCTATTTACATGCTCTTTTCCTAGAGGTAAAATCCAGGTGTATATACTGCTAGTAATTATGTCTCTTTTTTATGAAATGAGATTATCCTTGTGTGTGCAATTTTACAACAATGTTTCCCTAGCAGCAAAACTCATCTGTCCTCAAAATGCAGCTTGTGTGATGTTGAATGCTGGGGGATGTTTGTAAGCAGACGCTTTATTCCTGACACATTTTATAGCTTTTGTGTGTATAGTTTGCAGGTTTTTCTCCATTTGTTCCTCTTCCTGTAGCCTCTTTCCTGCATGTTATAACATGAAAGGATCTGATCATAAGCCAAACAAGCAGAGAACCTGCATTCATTCCAAGCATGTCAAAACATAAAAGTTGCCACAGAAACATTATTTATCTAAAAACTATTAAAAAAATTCCATTCTAGTTTATGAAAACTTCACCCTCAATCTGCTCACAGCCGTCCTCCTATAATGCTCTCTAGTTGTTAATATAATGCTCTGCTATATACTTTTGTGATGAAAACATTCTTTGGATACTGGAAATATCTCATCTAGATGGATTAGTAAATCATCTTTACCTGCAGATGTGTGGTCTTGTTGGGGCTTGACCCAGATATTTTTGTGCTAACGGTTGAACAAGACAATTGAATTAAATTTTAGATATAACTTTTTAGTGTGACACTGCCATACTTAATATTCAGTTAATACGTCAAACATTTAGCAATTTTTTTCAGTATGGATTATCTATCAGTATTAGTAATAAGCAAATTTCTTGAAATTCGATTCGGATTTGGCTGATTAGGTGATTCAATTCTGTTTAAAATAAATTTGACTTAAATCAAAAGTAATCCAGTTGCCTTGAAAAAAAAAAATCTGAAAAGTGTAGCGTGCATTTTGCAAAGAAGAATGGGCAAACATTTCAGCCAGTAGATGTGCAAAGCTGGTAGACACATACCCCAAAAGACTTGCAGCTGTAATTACAGCAAAATGTGGTCCTACAAAGTATTGACTCAGGGGGGATGAATAGAAATGCATGCTACACTTTTCAGATTTTTATTTATAAAAATTTTTGAAAACCAGATATCATTTTCTTTTCATTTCACACATACTTGCCACTTTGTGTTTGTCCGTCACATAAAATCCCAATAAAAATACATTTAAGTTTGTGTGTATAACATAAAAATGTGGAAAAGTTCAACAAGGGGTATGAATACTTTTTTTCAAAGGCACTGTATATGGTTAAACTTATGGGTAAACCCATGGCTGCTGGAGGTAACAAGTAGCCTTTTTAATAACAAACTGCATGTAGGATTTTTTATTTGTTAAAACATAAAACAATAGTTTAAACAATGCTTGCTTTTTGGTGGCATGTGATCCACATTCATCTTTCCTGTTTTTTTTTATCTGCAAAATGGCTAACACCATTTTGAGAAATTTGCCCAAAACAATTCAGCAAAAATTCAGATTAGGATTTAAATTACTTTTTGGAAAATTTGGGTTGCATTTGATTCATTTAATTTTAATTTGCTCATCTCTAATCATTAATTCACATTAATGAATATGGTGAATACGGTTCCAATTAAAGAGTTGTCAAAGGCCCTTTTCACATGGGCGGGTATTCCGTGCGGGTGCAATGCGTGATGTGAACGCATTGCACCCACACTGAATCCGGACCCATTTACTTTAATGGGGCTGTGCAGGTGAGCTGTGATTTTCACGCATCACTTGTGCGTTGTGTGAAAATCGCTGCATGTTCTATATTCTGCATCGAAAGCAGCCGCAAGCAGGTGCGGATGCGGTGCGATTTTCACGCATGGTTGCTAGGAGATGATGTTAGTAAATAGGGATGAGCAACCCCGGACCCCATAAAAGTCTATTCAGTGTATTATTTTCCCTTATAACATGGATCCTTCTATCTTCATTCAGCAGGACCTGCGCTGACGTCACTGCGCTCACCACGTGGTGAGCGTGATTACATCATTAAAGGTCTTTTTGCAGGTCCTGAAAGAAGAAGAAAGAAGACGATGCCGGCTGCACAATCAAATGGATGAGGTGAGTTAATTATTTTTATTTTTTAACCCCTCAAGGCACATTTTAGTAAGCATTCTGTTTTAGGAATGCTATTATTTTTCCTTATAACCGTGTTATAAGGGAAAATAATAAAATCTACACGACACCGAACCCAAACCCGAACTTCAGTGAAGAAGTTCGGGTCTGGGTACCACTTTCAGTTTTTTATCACGCACGTGTAAAATCCATTGCTTTCACGTGGAAAAAAACTGAACAACGCAACGCAATCGCAGTTAAAACTGACTCAAATTGCATGCGCACTCGAGCAAATTTGGGGCGCCCGTCTGAAAGAGCCTAAGACTAGAAAATCTTGATCGCTTTCCTCCATAAACAGCACCACACAACAAAATGAGTTGATGTGATGTGAGTTGTACCATAGAGTACAACCACACTTTGCACTGCAAAGGTTGAAAGCTGTTGGCAAACCTGTAGCATAAATTAATATGCTGCTGATTGAAGATTTTCTCCACAGAGTGTGGATGAGATTTTTGAAATCTTATCCATTTTTGCTTGTATTGTAAATGCTCTGTATTTTCCATATACAGTACAATTCTGCTGTAGTGAATGTGCATCATTTATGCCACGTGTGGACGTACCATGAAAGTGAATGGGACTGGCATGCAATACCACACACAACTGTGGACCGATGTGGCATTATTTTAGAAGAAAGCATCCATGGACTCTTAATTATAATACAGGGCAAAGAAACCTACGAAATAATGTTCTTGCATGACAGTAAGATATGAAAGTATATAATTGGCTGTATGTTAGCATCAACCTCCACAGATCACTAAAAAAGCTGCAGTGCTCTGTGATGTCCTGAACATATTTATGTTCATCTTTGGTGCTCCCATCTCTGAAACAATTCTTGTTCAATGTCTCCAATGATTTTAGCAAAATGTACTACAACTGCATTACAAATTTCCAATGCGAAATATAGGAATCTCAAGGGGTTTAGGCCCTTTAGAGGGCCACTGACACTCAAGTTTAGGAATGTCAGATCTATTTTTACTAAATGTTATAAAGTGTAACTAAATCTTTTAACATCACATTGCATATAGGTCGAAAGTTCTGTTTTGATAACTAGTAATTTCATATCTTAATATGTTTTGGTGCTCGGAAAAGGTGCCAAAACGGAGCAGGGGCCATAGCAGTTAGGGTGGGGGTAAGGGCTGGAAAAATAAAAATGACACAGCTGGAATTTTAAAGGAATGTGTCATTGATGTACACATGTTCACTACTCACAAAAATTTGGATTGGCTTTTGGGTGAAACTTATGGAAAATGTAAAAAGTTCATGCTACAGTGATATTAAATCATGAAAGTAGGGCATTTAAGTAGAAACATGCAATGGTTATTTCCTCATCGCAAACAATATATTAAAACAAAAGCCAACAACAGTGGTGGGTATACCCCCACAAAAAATGTCAACATCTCAATAACTTGTCATGTGGCTTTGAGCATCAATTACAGCTTGACGACAATGTCCAATACTGTTCACAAGTCGATGTATTGTCTGCTGAGGCATGGCAATCTACCCTTCTTGAAGGGCAGCCCTCAGGTCATTGAGGTCCTGGGGTACAGAGTTACGAGCCTGTACATGGCGACTCAACTGATCCCATAGGTTTTCAATGGGATTCAAAAAAATTCAGAAAATGCAGGCCACTCCATTTTAGGTACTCCAGTCTCTAGCAGCTGTTCCCTAATGATGTGACCTCGATGAGCTGGTGCATGTCCATGAAGATGAAATTTGGCCTGTGTTATTCATGCAGAGGCACAATGATTGCATTATTGATGCTATTCAAGTAATATGGGCTTGTCACTGTACCATTCAAAAAGTGTAGGGAAGTTCTGTATTAACTAGACACACCTGCCCATACTGTTACACTACCACCACCAAAGGCTCATCTGGTGGCAACTAGAGATGAGCGAACACCTGGATGTTCGGGTTCGAGAGGTTCGGCCGAACTTCCGGAAAATGTCCGGGTTCGTGATCCGAACTCAACCCGAACTTCATCCCGAACCCGAACCCCATAGAAGTCAATGGGGACCCGAACTTTTGGGCACTAAAAAGGCTGTAAAAGGCTCCCGGAAAGGGCTAGAGGGCTGCAAAAGGCAGCAAAATGTAGGTAAATCCCCTGCAAACAAATGTAGATAGGGAAATGAATTAAAATAAAATAAAATAAATAAAAATTAACCAATATCAATTGGAGAGAGGTCCCACAGCAAGGAATCATGCGTCATATCACCCACCACTGGAGAAGGCCACTCTCATTTATTTCGGACCAGCACTCAGACAGAGGATACAGGTCCCACAGCAAGGAATCATGCGTCATATCAACCACCACCGGAGAAGGCCACTCTCATTTATTTAGGACCAGCACCCAGACAGAGGAGAAGGTCCCACAGCAAGGAATCATGCCTCATATCAACCACCACCGGAGAAGGCCACTCTCATTTATTTTGGACCAGCACCCAGACAGAGGATACAGGTCCCACAGCAAGGAATCATGCGTCATATCAACCACCACCGGAGAAGGCCACTCTCATGTATTTTGGACCAGCACCCAGACAGAGGAGACAGGTCCCACAGCAAGGAATCATGCCTCATATCAACCACCACCGGAGAAGGCCACTCTCATTTATTTTGGACCAGCACCCAGACAGAGGAGAGAGGTTTCACAGCAGAGAATCAGGCATTTAGATCACCCACCACAGGAGTAGGCCATCATTTAATGGGACCCCGGCAGCCATGTCAGATGGCACAAACATCAGTTTCACATCACCCAGCACAAGAAGGCCACTTTGAGAGACTTTGACCCCTGCACCCAGACGGAGGAGAGAGGTTTCACAGCAGAGAATCAGGCATTTAGATCACCCACCACAGGAGTAGGCCATCATTTAATGGGACCCGGCAACCATGTCAGATGGCACAAACATCAGTTTACATCACCCAGCACAAGAGAAGGCCACTTTGAGAGACTTTGACCCCTGCACCCAGACGGAGGAGAGGTTTCACAGCAGAGAATCAGGCATTTAGATCACCCACCACAGGAGTAGGCCATCATTTAATGGGACCCCGGCAACCATGTCAGATGGCACAAACATCAGTTTCACATCACCCAGCACAAGAGAAGGCCACTTTGAGAGACTTTGACCCCTGCACCCAGACGGAGGAGAGAGGTTTCACAGCAGAGAATCAGGCATTTAGATCACCCACCACAGGAGTAGGCCATCATTTAATGGGACCCCGGCAACCATGTCCAGATGGCACAAACATCAGTTTCACATCACCCAGCACAAGAGAAGGCCACTTTGAGAGACTTTGACCCCTGCACCCAGACGGAGGAGAGAGGTTCCACAGCAGAGATTCAGGCATTTATATCAGCCAGCACAGGAGAAGGCCGCTTTCAGTGACTTAGGCCTTAGCACCGACACAGAGGAGACAGGTCAGATAGCACAAGCATCAGTTTCACATCAACCACCACAGGAGAAGGGCACTTTTAGAGACTTTGACCCCTGCACCCAGAAGGAGAGAGGTCCCACAGCAGAGATTCAGGCATTTATATCCAGCCAGCACAGGAGAAGGCCGCTTTCAGTGACTTAGGCCTTAGCACCGACACAGAGGAGACAGGTCAGATAGCACAAGCATCAGTTTCACATCAACCACCACAGGAGAAGGGCACTTTTAGAGACTTTGACCCCTGCACCCAGAAAGGAGAGAGGTCCCACAGCAGAGATTCAGGCATTTATATCAGCCAGCACAGGAGAAGGCCGCTTTCAGTGACTTAGGCCTTAGCACCGACACAGAGGAGACAGGTCAGATAGCACAAGCATCAGTTTCACATCAACCACCACAGGAGAAGGGCACTTTTAGAGACTTTGACCCCTGCACCCAGAAAGAGAGAGAGGTCCCACAGCAGAGATTCAGGCATTTATATCCAGCCAGCACAGGAGAAGGCCGCTTTCAGTGACTTAGGCCTTAGCACCGACACAGAGGAGACAGGTCAGATAGCACAAGCATCAGTTTCACATCAACCACCACAGGAGAAGGGCACTTTTAGAGACTTTGACCCCTGCAGCCACACAGGAGAGAGGTCCCACAGCAGAGATTCAGGCATTTATATCAGCCAGCACAGGAGAAGGCCGCTTTCAGTGACTTAGGCCTTAGCACCGACACAGAGGAGACAGGTCAGATAGCACAAGCATCAGTTTTACATCAACCACCACAGGAGAAGGGCACTTTTAGAGAGCTTTGACCCCTGCAGCCACACGGAGGAGAGAGGTCCCACAGCAGAGAATCAGGCATCATGTCAACCACCACAGGAGTAGGCCACCTTTTGTTTCTTGACCCCTGCACCCAGAAAGGAGAAGGTCCCACAGCAGAGTTCAGGCATTTATATCAGCCAGCACAGGAGAAGGCCGCTTTCAGTGACTTAGGCCCTAGCACCGACACACAGAGGAGACAGGTCAGATAGCATAAGCGTCAGTTTTGCATCAACCACCACAGGAGAAGGGCACTTCCAGAGACTTTGACCCCTGCACCCAGAAAGGAGAGAGGTCCCACAGCAGAGAATCAGGCATCATGTCAGCCACCACAGGGGTAGGCCACACTTTGACTCTTTGACCCCTGCACCGGACACGAGAGAGGTCCCCAGCAGAGAATCCAGGCATTCGATCACTGCCACCCACAGGAGAAGGCCGCTTTCGAGTGACTTTGGCCCCCTGCACCCACACAAAGAAGAGACATGTCAGACAGCTACAAGTATAACATTCACATCACAGCTTGCAGGAGAAGGACCTTACTTTCATGCACTTTGGCCCGGCACCGCAGACAGACAGAAAGAGTTCATTCAACTCTGGGTTTGCACCCCAAGATCCTACTAATTTCAAAAATTGATTTTCAATGAAGAAGTGGCCAGGAGTACAAGACAACATGGTTGAGGAGGCAGTTATTAAGGACTACTCTGCACAAGGGAGGCTCAGGTCTTGTGGGATCCATGCCTGGTTCATTTTATAAGCGTCAGCTTGTCCACGTTGGCTGCGGACAGGCGGCTGCGTTTGTCAGTAATGACGCCCCCTGCCGTGCTGAATACACGTTCAGATAAAACGCTGGCCGCCGGGCAGATAGCACCTTCAAGGCATAACATGCTAATTCTGGCCACGTGGACAATTTGGAAACCCAGAAGTTGAATGGGGCCGAACCATCCGTCAGTGCGTGGAGTTGTGTGCAGGCGTACTGTTCAACCATGTTAGTGAAATGTTGCCTCCTGCTAACACGTTCCGTATCAGGTGGTGGGGCAGTTAGCTGTGGCGTGGAGACAAAACTTTCCACATTTCTGCCATGCTAACCCTGCCCTCAGAGGAGCTGGCCGTGACACTGCTGCGTGGGCGACCTCTAGCTCCTCCTCTGCCTTGGCCTTGGCCTTCCACCTGTTCCCCTGTGACAGTTGGGAATGCTCTCAGGAGCGCGTCTACCAGTGTGCGCTTGTACTCGCGCATCTTCCTATCACGCTCCAGTGCAGGAAGTAAAGTGGGCACATTGTCTTTGTACCGTGGATCCAGCAGGGTGGCCACCCAGTAGTCAGCACACGTTAAAATGTGGGCAACTCTGCTGTCGTTGCGCAGGCACTGCAGCATGTAATCGCTCATGTGTGCCAGGCTCCCCAGAGGTAAGGACAAGCTGTCCTCTGTGGGAGGCGTATCGTCATCATCCTCTGTATCCCCCAGCCACGCACCAGGGATGTGCCTGCGCTGTGCTGGGTGCCACCCGCTGTGAACCTGCTTCATCCTCATCCTCCTCCACCTCCTCCTCATCCTCCTCGTCCTCCAGTAGTGGTCCCTGGCTGGCCACATTTGTACCTGCCCTCTGCTGTTGCAAAAAACCTCCCCTCTGAGCCACTTCTAACAGACTGGCCTGAAAGTGCTAAAAACGACCCGTCATCCTCCTCCTCCTCCTCCTGGCCCTGGCCCACCTCCTCTTCCATCATCGCCCTAAGCGTTTTCTCTAGGAGACATAGAATTGGTATCGTCACGCTGATAACAGTGGCATCGCCACTGGCCATGTTGGTGGCGTACTCTAAACAGCGCAACAGGGCACACAGGTCTCGCATGGAGGCCCAATCATTGGTGGTGAAGTGGTGCTGTTCCGCAGTGCGACTGACCCGTGCGTGCTGCAGCTGAAACTCCACTATGGCCTGCTGCTGCTCGCACAGTCTCTCCAGCATGTGCAGGTGGAGTTCCACCGGGTGGGCACGTCGCATATTAGGCGGTGAGCGGGAAGGCCGAAGTTCCGCTGTAGCGCTGACAGGCGAGCAGCGGCAGGATGTGAGCGCCGGAAGCGCGCACAGACGGCCCGCACTTTATGCAGCAGCTCTGACATGTCTGGGTAGTTGTGAATGAACTTTTGCACCACCAAATTCAGCACATGCGCCAGGCAAGGGATGTGCGTCAAACCGGCTAGTCCCAGAGCTGCCACGAGATTTCGCCCATTATCGCACACCACCAGGCCGGGCTTGAGGCCCACCGGCAGCAACCACTGGTCGGTCTGTTGTTCAATACCCCGCCACAACTCCTGCGCGGTGTGGGGCCTGTCCCCCAAACATATGAGTTTCAGAATGGCCTGCTGGCGTTTACCCGGGCTGTGCTGAAGTTGGTGGTGAAGGTGTGTGGCTGACTGGATGAGCTGGTGGAAGCAGAGGAGGAGGAGGAAGCCGAGTAGGAGGAGGAGGCTACAGGAGGCAAGAATGATGCCCTGTGATCCTTGGCGGCGGAAGGACGTGCGCCAAGGAACTCTCCGCCTGGGGCCCAGCCGCCACTACATTTACCCAGTGTGCAGTTAGGGAGATATAGCGTCCCTGGCCGTGCTTACTGGTCCACGTATCTGTGGTTAGGTGGACCTTGCCACAAATGGCGTTGCGCAGTGCACACTTGATTTTATCGGACACTTGCATGTGCAGGGAAGGCACGGCTGTCTTGGAGAAGTAGTGGCGGCTGGGAACCACATACTGGGGGACAGCCATGGCCATCAGCTGTTTGAAGCTGTCTGTGTCCACCAGCCGGAATGACAGCATTTCAAAGGCCAGTAGTTTAGAAATGCTGGCATTCAGGCCAAGAGGCTCGAGGGTGACTAGGTGGGAATTTGCGCTTCCTCTCAAAGGTTTGAGAGATGGAGAGCTGAACGCTGCTGTGTGAAATAGTGGAGGCGCTAGGTGACGGTGGCGGTGGTGGTGGTGGTGTCGGTGGCACATCCTCTGTTTGCTGCTCGGCAGGTGGCAGCATTCCTCTCGAGGCGGAAGCCGAGGCAGCAGCAGTAGAGGGAGCAGGGGAGCCTGAGCGGGTTCCTTGTTTTTAAGGTGTGTACTCCACTGCAGTTCATGCTTTGCATGTAGATGCCTGATCATGCAGGTGGTGCTCAGGTTAAGAACGTTAATGCCTCGCCTCAGGGTCTGATGGCACAGCGTGCAAACCACTCTGGTCTTGTCCTCAGCACATTGTTTGAAGAAGTGCCATGCCAGGAACTCCTTGAAGATGCCTTTGGGGTGCTGGGTCCCTGTTGGCGCTGGCCAATAGCAGGCGAACTCTCTGGACGGCGGCTGTTCTGCTTTGCCCCCTGCTCCCTCTTTGGCTTCGCTGTTGTCTCGGTCTCACCACTGCCTCTTCCTCTGAACTATTTAAGTCAGCGGCACGACCTTCAGTCCATGTGGGGTCTAAGACCTCATCGTCCTCTGCATCGTCTTCCACCCAGTCTTCCTCCTGACCTCCTCCTGTTCAGTCTGCACACTGCAATAAGGCGCGGCAGTGGGCACCAGTGTTCGTCATCATCAGAGACTCGGTCACTCTGCTGTGGTGGTATTCCCATGTCCTCATCATCTGGATACATAAGTGGTTGTGCGTCAGTGCATGGAATGTCTTCCACCGCTGGGGAAGGGCTAGGTGGACGCCCCTGGAAAACCGTGGGAGCAGAGTCTTCAAACAGAATAAGAGACTGCTGCATAACTTGAGGCTCAGCCAGTTTCCCTGATATGCATGGGGGTGATGTGACAGACTGATGGGCTTGGTTTTCAGGTGCCACCTGTGCGCTTTCCGCAGAAGACTGGGCGGAAGACAATGTGGTGAACGTGCTGGAAGCACTGTCGGCCACCCAATCGACTAATGCCTGTACCTGCTCAGGCCTTACCATCCTCATAACGGCATTGGGCCCCACCAAATATCGCTGTAAATTCTGCCGGCTACTTGAGGAGTTGGTTCACTACTTTGTGCGCCTGAGGCCGAACGGCCACGTCCTCTGCCAGCAACAGAGGCTCCACGGACACCACCACGACCGCGTCCTCGTCCCTTAATAGAATGTTTCCTCATTGTTGCGATTCAACTCGCACCACAATAAAATATATTATTTTTAGCCCCAAAATTCCCACACTGGAAGATATAATTCCTTTTTCGGTATTAATTACAAGAAAACTGCTGCAAATTGGACACCAGAATTTTTAAAATGCTAGTTTTGGTACATAGATTCCCACACGGGAGATATAATTCCTTTTACAGGAGTGAAACGTGAGGCCTAGTGTTTCTGGTCTAACAAACACCAGATTGATTAAATTGGCCTTTTTTCACCAAAATTACAACACTGGACAATAATGCCTTTTGCGGTATTAATTACAAGAAGACTGCTGCAAATTGGACACCAGAATTTTTAAAATGCTAGTTTTGGTACATAGCTTCCCACACGGGAGATATAATTCCTTTTACAGGAGTGAAAACGTGAGGCCTAGTGTTTCTGGTCTAACAAACACCAGATTGATTAAATTGGCCTTTTTTCACCAAAATTACAACACTGGACAATAATGCCTTTTGGCGGTATTAATTACAAGAAGACTGCTGCTAATTGGACACCAGAATTTTTAAAATGCTAGTTTTGGTACATAGCTTCCCACACGGGAGATATAATTCCTTTTACAGGAGTGAAAACGTGAGGCCTAGTGTTTCTGGTCTAACAAACACCAGATTGATTAAATTGGCCTTTTTTTCACCAAAATTACAACACTGGACAATAATGCCTTTTGGCGGTATTAATTACAAGAAGACTGCTGCTAATTGGACACCAGAATTTTTAAAATGCTAGTTTTGGTACATAGCTTCCCACACGGGGAGATATAATTCCTTTTACAGGAGTGAAACGTGAGGCCTAGTGTTTCTGGTCTAACAAACACCAGATTGATTAAATTGGCCTTTTTTCACCAAAATTACAACACTGGACAATAATGCCTTTTGGCGGTATTAATTACAAGAAGACTGCTGCTAATTGGACACCAGAATTTTTATAATGCTAGTTTGTGTACATAAATTCCCACACTGGAAGATATAATTCCTTTTTCCGGTATTAATTACAAGAAAACTGCTGCAAATTGGACACCAGAATTTTTAAAATGCTAGTTTTGGTACATAGCTTCCCACACGGGAGATATAATTCCTTTTACAGGAGTGAAAACGTGAGGCCTAGTGTTTCTGGTCTAACAAACACCAGATTGATTAAATTGGCCTTTTTTCACCAAAATTACAACACTGGACAATAATGCCTTTTGGCGGTATTAATTACAAGAACACTGCTGCTAATTGGACACCAGAATTTTTATAATGCTAGTTTGTGTACATAAATTCCCACACTGGAAGATATAATTCCTTTTTCCGGTATTAATTACAAGAAAACTGCTGCAAATTGGACACCAGAATTTTTAAAATGCTAGTTTTGGTACATAGATTCCCACACGGGAGATATAATTCCTTTTACAGGAGTGAAAACGTGAGGCCTAGTGTTTCTGGTCTAACAAACACCAGATTGATTAAATTGCCTTTTTGCACCAAAATTACAACACTGGACAATGTAATGCCTTTTGCGGTATTAATTCCTTTTACAGGAGTAAAAACGTGAGGCCTACTGTTTCTGGTGTAACTAACACCAGATTGATTAAATTGGCCTTTTTCACCAAAATTACAACACTGGACGATATAATGCCTTTTGGCGGTATTAATTACAAGAGGACTGCTGGTATTTCAGAACACCGGAATTTTTAAAATGCTAGTTTTGCTAGATAAATTTCCCACACTGGGAGAAATATTGCCTAAGCCTTTTTACAGTATTAATTACAACAGGAGTGCTTCTTCTGGTCTAACACCAGAATAATTTTATTATTACGGTGAAAGCTTTTTCTAATTTATATTTCTGGCACATTAAAAAAAAAAATATTTCTGGCTGACAGTATTGGACAAAGTAGTGGCACTGGCTAGCCTAGCTGGAACAGCACATTCATGGGATTTGCTATCCAGGTGGGTTACTTTCAGTTTCACCACTGATATATTAAATATCTTTGCAGTTAGTATGGGTGACACAAGCACAGCCAAACCCCTGATGTAGTATATCTATGAAAAAAATCGACTATTACATGAGATTAATGGACGTTGTTGCAGCTTTTGCTGTAGCACCACAAGTCCCAAAATGGCCGCCGCCTATCAGCCCAGTAACATGTGCCAGAAAACAGTCTGCCCAGCCATAAAAAAAATAGACTTTGACTGAGCAGCTGAATCGCTGTTGTTCTGATTCACAGGTGTAGATTTTTCACTTCTTTGGAGCTTTGGTTTAGACTCTGTGGCAGCAAGTGCTGGCGCACCACAAGTCCCAAAATGGCCACCGCCGGTCAGCCCAGTTACATGTGCCAGTAAAAATCGCTCCGGCCAGTCTCAACAAAATAGTGACTTTCAGTGAACAGCTTAGCTGAGTTGTTCTGGTGCACAGGTGTAGAAAGGTAGATCATTCAATCACTTCTTTATCCCTGCCTATCTCGCCCTCACAGAAGCTGCATCCTCTCCCTACACTAGTCAGAGCAGTGTGACGTGCGGCGCTACGTGACTCCAGCTTAAATAGAGGCTGGGTCACATGCTGCACTTGGCCAATCACAGCCATGCCATTAGTAGGCATGGATGTGATGGGCTCTTAGGGCAAGAAGTAAAACGCTAGCTAATTGGCTGCTATGCAGCCCTTCAGAAAGCGGGAAGAAATTGATGAACACCGGACCCGAACCCGAACTTTTTTGAAAATGTCCGTGTTCGGGTCCGTGTCACGGACACCCCAAAATTCGGTACGGACCCGAACGATTTTCGAACTGTTCGCTCAACTCTAGTGGCAACAGTAGCTGATGCACAGTGCTCTCTTTTATGTCTCCAACATTGTTGGCGGCCATCATTTCTGCTCAGCATGAATCTACTTTCATCAGTGAATACCACTGAAGCCGACTGGTCCCTCATCCAGCGTAAGTGCTCCCTGGCCCATGCAAAAGGATGACGCCTGTGCCATTCTGATGTAAATTGTTTTAAATGGTTTCCCTTAAATGTGCCTGGAGTTGTGTGGCATTCATCATTCGGTTCCACAGGGTATTGTGCACAAAAAAGTGGTAATCAGTGTGAGATGTACCCAAAAGACGTCCACTTTTATGCCTTTCTGTGACTCTTCCAGTCTCTCTGTATCTTTGTTGCAACCTGCTGATGACTCTCTGTGACACTCTAAGCTCATTGGCCACTTCCGTCTAAAAACATCCTGCTTGAAGCCTCGCAATGGCGAAGTACTATTCATCAATTGTTAGGTGTCATATTGGTCTCAAGATGTCAAAATGTGAACAGCATGATGAGGGCGAATGTTTAAATACTAATTCTAATAGAACCAGGGTGATTCATGGATCAAACAACTATTGTGAATTTTGCCATTAAGCTCCTTGTTAGAGGACAGCAAGTTGTGCAAAAAGTACTAAAACATTGAACAGTTGGACATGTGATTTCAAAGGTTTAGAGAATTTCACATTAATTTCACCTATAAAGGTTAGAGTGCATTTTAGGTTTATCCTGAAATTTCACCCACAAGCTAAATATCCCTAATTTTTTGTGAGTAGTGTATATACATTTCTGGCACTGAACAGCAAATCTCTTCTCTGTAGATTTCCATTCTACAGTTTTTCCAACCTCAAAATACTCATGCCCTGATTTAGGGACACAAACCACAGGTTATAAGAAATGGTGCCCTGCTTGACAAAAAGCTATAAGGAATTTGTCCAAGATTTAAAAAATAAATTAGCCTGTCAGTAGGGAATATACCTTTGTTACTTTGCTGCAGCATTGATGTGTCATGCATCAACACCATTGCTGTGCTACAATGCCTGCATGTACAACACTGAGGCATATGATTGGCTGCAGCAGTCATATATCATCACTGCATTAGGCAAACACAAGGATAGGTGGTGACCACCAGAGCAGCATTGCTTGAGTGGTGGAAGGCTTTTTACATATCGGCTAATTCTAGCATATTTCCTGCTGTAATACAAAAAAGCAGGTGACCAATTTGATTTCATTGATCTGCCCTGAACTCGTGGACTTCCCCTATGTATAGGATGCAAGTGTCAGTTATTGGCTTATGTGGTTATCAGATGTATCTTGTAAATGTTGTTACATTATAATAGTCCTCTAGAGACAAATAGGTGATTCGAGTTGTCCTCTGTGTGCCACTAGAGGCCAGTGTGTTCAAATGAACCAATAATTACAGGTTTGCTGCCAATAGTTAAGTTAGATTTTATTATACATATTTTATTGAAATAGATAATGTTATACCAAATTTTAAATGTATGCCATTTTTCAAGTAAAATTTGTCTTGTTTTTTTTTCTTGTACCCCCAAACCTGCCAAATCCATAAATGACCAAGTTTTTTTGGTTCCCCTATATGATGTTTTCATTTGTACACTGTTGTTTTGCTGTTCATAAAACATGTTAACAAAATTCATATCCTCAGGATAGGTCATCAATATCTGATTGGTGGGGGTCTGACTCCTGGCACCCCCTTTTGATAAGATGTTTGAAGAGGTGACTGCGCTCCGAATTTTCTATACTTTTCATAAATTTGCCCTAAGACAACATCACATGTTCACAAAAGTCCTAAAAGTAGATACAGATAGCCAAACCAAACAAGTGAGATAAAAAATATTACATTTGGTCATTTATTTATTGAGGAAAATTATCCAAAATCACATATCTGTGAGTGACAAAAGTATGAGAACCATTATTTTAAAGGTAAAACTATAGTCAGGGGTTTTTAATCAATGGAATAAAATTCAGGTGTGAGTAGACAACCTTTTTTATTTATAGAACAGATCTGTCAAAGTCTGATCTTCACAACATGTTTGTGAAAGTTTATCATAGCATAAACAAAGGAGATTTCTGAGGACCTCAGAAGAAGGATGGATGATGCTCATAAAACTGGAAAATAGTACAAAACCCTTTCTCAGAGAGTGTTGACTCCCCTATGCCAAAGATAGATTGTGTGCAATTCAAGATCATTATTACACTCCCCAGAAGTTGTTGGCAAGCAATGACCACACCAAGAGTAAGGTGTGTTATAGCCCACAAGGTTAAAAAGAAACCCAAAGTAACCTCTAAGCAGCTAAAGGCCTTTCTCACATTAGCTAATGTTAATGTTCATTAGTTAACTATCAGGAGGACACTGAATGACAATGGTGTGCATGGCAAGACTGTACAAAGAAAGGTTCTGCCCACCAAAAATAACATGGATATTGTGCATATAGATATTATGGATATATCTGCATATTGCTAAAGATCACCTGGACAAGCCAGAAGACTTTTTTGTTTAAATGAGAAGCGTTATGTTTGGAGAAAGGAAGACCCTAAACAAGTCATTATATCAAATAATTGTTAAAGAAGAATAAAGTTAAAGTTTTGGAATGGCCAGGTCAAAGTCCTGACCATAACCCAATAGAAATGTTTTGGAAGGACCTGAAGAGAATAGTTCATTGGAGAAAACCCACCAACATAACTGTAACGGGCAACTACTGTGCCAACTAACCAGTTTGACTTTGGGATAAATATAACAGCGTTGTCCTGGCAATTCCCTGGTATTCACCCTTTTAACCCCTGTACAGGGATCTGGACTTTGCCATTGGGAACCAACCAGGCCACTACACTGCCTGGAGTAGTCCTGGTGTAGTTTACAGCTGACCCATGGGGGTCAAAGATGCTAGTGCAAAGCACCAAGGACTCAAAAGGTGTAGTCTGAACACAGTCTAAGGTCAGGGCAGGCTGAGTATGTGCATATTCAACATAGCAATTCCAAGGGTGGGGCAGGCTGTGTACGCCCGAAGTCCAGGTAGCAGTTTCAATGTCAGGGCAGGTGACAAGGCGCAGAATCGGTAAACAGGCAGGGTACAGTGGATATTTTGCCAAGCAGCACAATCAGCAGCAGTCCCAAACAACAGGAGTAGGTCTCTTCTCCTTTTGTAACCAAAATAAACTGCAATTCAGGGACCGCTCTAGAACTTCATCAGTAAGGAACAGTTTGCACACAGCAACACTTCCACAAGGCGATTTTATCTCGATTCCAAACAATTCCAGCTCCTCGTTTCAATAACAACCAGCAGTTCACAGCTCTTTTATCCTTTAAAGGGAACATATGGGTTATTGAAACACTATGTATTTTATTTTACTTCCAAGATCGACACTTGTTCACATCACGTATAAAATCAATTTGCCCAACCCGGGTTTCGCTGTCCGCTTCTTCTGGGGCGTTCCTCTTATCTCCAATTGACACTACTAAAAAAGCTCTAATCCTTGGTCACACGTGGTAAGTCTCTGTATTACTCCCGTTAGGTGAGCTTCCAATTTAAAAAATAAAAAATATTTTGAAAACCTGAAATAGCATATCCTAATAAAAATAAACATCTGCATGTCATATAGCATGCATCAAAATATAAAACTATAAATTATTCACACACAATTAAAAATAATACCACTTCATGTACAGGCCAGTTATGTATGGCTACACTAGTTCCCTTATGTTAAAAAGATCACATTTCAATTCCCGTAGAAACTTACTATGTATATGGCAAAAGAAATAGGCACTATGATGCATGTCTGAACACCATCCTAGCAAACTGAAGACCTGCTGCAGCTAAATACAGCTACCGTATTGTACCTAGTAAACCCTCATCCACCTAATTCTCCCTAATATCCTAAAGCAAGCTGCAAAAGAGACTTTCTACATAGCCACAATGAAAAAACAGCAATCATGCTATACTCACAGCTCTCATGTCCCATTCGATATTGAGACCTGTGGGTTGTAGTGTGTTTAGCTCAAAAATTAATTGCGCTTCTGTTTTATCTATTTGTTTTACTGAATCCCCTCCCCTCCAATTCTGGTGCACTTGTTCCACTCCCATAAATTCCAAACCCGCCGGATTTTTTTGATGTGTCGAGATGCTATGGGTCTCAAGTCCCTTTTTTATGTTATTAATATGTCCCCCCACTCTTACTTTCAATTTCCTAAGTGTTCTTCCCACATACTGTAACTTGCAGGGGCATTCTAAAACATAGATAACCCCTGCCGTTTCACATGATAGATTTTCTTTTACTTTTTTCTCCTTATGATTAGATGTAGCTGTCACTTCTTTACTTATTCGGTTGCATCTGTCTTCTCTGGATCTATTTTTACAACCGGAACAAAAACCGCACCATGTGAAACCATCTTTTGTCATTTTGGTCACTTCATTTCTTATACAGCCATGCACTATTTTATTCCTAACTGTTGGTGCTCTTCTAAAAATAAATGGGGAGGATCTATTGTGGGGTCACTTTTTAGGATCCTCCAATTTTTTTGAATAACTTGTTTAATCTGGGGGCACATAGTGGAAAAAGTGGTTGTAAAGGCAAACCTGTATCTATCCTCCCTCTTTCCTGTATTATCTTTTTTTAGTCTGCTTTTAGTCTTCCTAGTTTACCCCCTCTGTCTCTCTAAGTATAGTACCACTCTGCTCATCATAATGTTTTAGTTGGGAGCAATTTCTTTTAATTCTTTAAAATTGGCCTCTAGGAACATTTTTTTATCCACGAGTTATAATGGCAGCTCTGCACATCAATATACCCGTTCCTATCCGTAGGTTTAAAATAGGTTCTGGTATGTATTTTGCTATCAACAACAGATATTTCCAAGTCCAAAATATTAACACTGCTTTTACTGATGTTCCCTGTAAATCTGATGTTCCAATTGTTATTAATGTACCCGAGCAATCATCAATATACATTTTTCACAGAATCAGATTGCCATTTTCTCCTTCCTTCTGTAAAAGGGGGTGATATATAGTTGTTCCCAGTAAGCTTTAAAAATGTTGGCGAAACTCAGTGCAAATTTAGCACCCATCGCCACGCCCGCTGTCTGTACATAGAACTGTTCCACGTACCAAAAATGATTTTGGCCAAGACAATAATCTATACACTCTAAGATAAACTGTTTTTGCTCCTCATCCAGCTGATCATCCTCATCCATAAAAAACTGTACTCCCTTCAAACCTATCTTTTTCGGAACAATTGTGTATAATGATGTGACATCTACCGTCATAAGATACATATCATCTGTAAAGGAAATCCGTTCTCTTATCACCTCCAATGTATGACCTGTGTCTTTAAGATAAGAGGGTATTTTGGGCACATATTTTTGTAGGAATATATCCACATATTCTGAAACTCTGCTTGTCATAGAATCAATTCCGGAGACTATAGGTCTCCCGGGAGGGTTTATTGGGTCCTTATGGACTTTTGGTAGGTAATATATGATCGGTGTTTTGGGGATTTTTAAGAAAATTTCCAAAACCCACTTTTTAAGGACTGGTTCAGGACTGAAGTCACTTTGTGAGGCTTACAAAATAGAAACCACCCACAAATGACCCCATTTTAGAAACTACACCCTCAAGGTATTCAAAACTGATTTTACAACCCTTTAGGTGTGCCACAAGAATTAATGGAAAATGGAGATGAAATTTCAGAATTTCACTTTTTTGTCAGATTTTCCATTTTAATCACTTTGTTTCCACTAACAAAGCAAGGGTTAACAGCCAAACAAAACTCAATATTTATTGCCCTGATATTCTGTAGTTTACAGAAATACCCCATATGTGGTCGTAAACTGCTGTACAGGCACACGGCAGGGCGCAGAAGGAAAGGAACGCCATATAGTTTTTGGAGGGCAGATTTCACTGGGATCATTTTAAGTTGCCATGTCACATTTGAAGACCCTCTGATGCACTCCTAGAGTAGAAACGCCCAAAAAAGACCCCATTTTGGAAACTACGGGATAAGGTGACAGTTTTGTTGGTACTATTTTAGGGTACATATGAATTTTGGTTGCTCTATATTCCCCTTTTTGTGAGGCAAGGTAACAAAAAATAGTTGTTTTGGCACCGTTTTAATTTTTTGTTATTTACAGTGACAGGTTCATCTGCCATGTTAGATCATGTGGTATTTTTATAGAGCAGGTTGTTACGGACACGACAATACCAAATTTGTCTACTTTGTTTTATTTATTTCACTTTTCACTTTTTTCTGGTTGTTTCTTTCAGTTTTACATAATAAAGCATTTTTGAAAAAAATGATCTTTCTAGTGTCTCCATATTTTTAAAATTTTTAAAATTTTTGGGTGACTGTCTTATGTAGCGGCTCGTTTTTTTGGGTATGAGATTACTACTTTAGGGGGCATACGCCTTTTTGATCGCTTGGTGTTGCAGTTTTTGTGATGTAAGGTGACAAAAAGTGGCTTTTTTGGCACTGTTTTTATTTTTTTATTTTTTATGGTGTCTACCTGAGGGGTTAAGTCATGTGATATTTATTTATTTAGCTTTTACGCAATAACAACATTTTTGAAACAAAAAAATCATGTTTTAGTGTCTCCATAGTCTGAGGGCCATAGTTTTTTTATTTTTTGGGCAATTGGCTTAGATAGGGGCTCATTTTTTGCGAGATGAGGTGACTGTTAGATTGGTACTATTTTGTTGGGCATACGCCTTTTTAATTGCTTGGTTTTGCACTTTTAGTGATGTAAGGTGACAAAAAAAATGTTCCCCTTAGGGGTTAGGACATGTGATATTTTTATAGAGCAGCGATACCTAATATGTCTACTCTTCTTTTTTTTCTATTTTCTTAACTTTATTTTGGGAAAAGGATGCTCTTCTTTCTGTTTTTTACTTGAAACATAAAAATTTTTTTGCACTTTATTATTTTTACTTTTTCTTCACTTTATTTTTTGTCCCACTCTGGGACTTCAACTTTTGGGGGTCCGATCCCCTTTACAATGCATTACAATACTTCTGTATTGTAATGCATTGGCTGTAAGTGTATTACACAGTGTAATACACTTACAGATTCCTGGGGGCTGGATATCACAGGCTGTCATGGAAGTCAGCCACGATGCCTAAGGAAGGCATCGGGCTGCCTTCTCTGCCATCGGGTCCCTGTTATTTTACTGTACAGGGTAGGATTCCTAGGAGCAGCAGTTCAGTATGGAACATGATGGACAAGTCAGGAAATTTGTGGTTGTGTAGGGATAGAAGAACCAGCAGTATAGTATGTACTATAATGGACTAGGCAGGAGATATGCAGCTTTACAGGGGTAGTACTACCAGCACCAGGGGTAGCCACAGCTGCAGCTGTGGCAGCAGTACAGTACGGAGCATTTTAAATTTTGCCACTATTCACAAAGGTGATACATCAGCGTTTTCTGTGCAAGGAGTGGAAGTAGTCTCTATGCCGATTAGAGGAGGGGATCGTAGACAGAAACCTCTCAGTAGGAAAACCTACTGGATGTTTGTATTGGAAACATGCATAACAAAAGGTTTAAATAAAAAACATGATTTAACTTTGCAGTATATGTGAGAATCTTGTATGTTAATTCAAGTTGCCCCCACCTGGTTGATTCGGTCTCCTCCCCTGACTCACAGGAGACTCTAGGAAGCCTGTGACTCAGGTGTGGACGCCCAATCAATCAGGGGGAAGGTACATACCCATGTTGTATATAAGTACTGTTTTTAAAGCACAGTGTATTGTCTTGATGAAGAACCTAATACTATAGCCCGAAACGAGTCACAGTCATAGTTTTGTCTCTCCATGTGACATGTGTTTTGCATCTTAAAATTTTACAAGCCAATAAAGAACAAACAACTTTCATAAAGAAGCTGAATTTTATGCTCTTTTTGTGGATTTTACAAAGGGACCCAGTTCAGGTCATATCTTTCGTGCTTCTGAAAGTGGTGACAAGAGATGAGAGCTGCAGCATCTTTCTTCTCTATGTGTTTAGTACGGAGCATATTGTATAGGCAGATAGCAGCAGTGGCATTAATGGGCAGGTGATAAATAGACAGTGCTGTCAGCAAAGGCAGATCTGTTTGTTGGCATCAGCCAGAAGTGTGTAAAAATCCTCATGGATCCAATGTAATGTTTTCCACACTTGTGGAGGACAATGTATCTGCTTTGGTGTGATGACACCACTTGCCAAGCTGAATCCCTTCTTTGACAGTACACTGAAAGGTGGACAAGACAGCACAGTGGGAGAGGATAATTAGCAGCAGTAAGAAGCAGTTGTGGTTTCGGCAGCAACAGCCATACGGTACAAAACATGATGGTAGACAGGCAGACAGCGATAGTGGAATGATGACGGCAGCAGCACCCATACAGTACATAACATAAAGGTAGGCAGGATGAAAGTGGCATGATGGCAGCAACAGATGACAATAACACTGTACTGCTTAGTGATGAAGCCTGTCTGGCACAAAGAGTACTGGGAGAAGGAGAATACACTTGGTCCGATTCTGAACGTTGACCAGTTCAATTTTCCCACAGGGTCCGGAGATGCTGTACCATGTGCTGCAATAGAGCCCTGGTACCTATTGCAGCAGTACCTATGTTTCTGTTTGAGTACCCCTGGATTATTTTCATCCTGCAGATCATGCAGTTGGCTGTAGTTTTGTGTGCTGACCTTGTGGAGAAAAACACTATACAGGAGTTACTCGCAAGAAAGGTAGCTGAGGTTGGCCTAGGTCTGGCATCCACAGTACCAGTGGCATCACCAGTTCAAGAGCTGAACACAACAGAAGCAGATCTAGCCCTGCCAATTCTTTTGGAGGTTTTGGATGTATGATGTCTCCTCTCTTTATTGCTGCTGTGGCCACAACCCTTTGCTGCCGTGGCCACCACTCCTTTGATGTCTTCTCCTCAGCACCACGATCCAGCTCCCAGGTCCAGCCTGACACAAAATTATCATCATAGTCCTCACTAGAGATGAGCGAACACCTGGAAGTTCGGGTTCGGGAAGTTCGGCCAAACTTCCCGAAAATGTTCGGGTTCGGGATCCGAACTCGACCCGAACTTTATCCCGAACCCAAACCCCATTGAAGTCAATGGGGACCCGAACTTTTAGGCACTAAAAAGACTGTAAAATAGTCCAGGAAAGGGCTAGAGGGCTGCAAAAGGCATAAAAATGTAGGTAAATCCCCTGTAAACAAATGTGGATAGGGAAATGAATTAAAATAAAATAAATAAAAATGAACCAATATCAATCGGAGAGAGGTCCCACAGCAAGGAATCATGCGTCATATCACCCACCACTGGAGAAGGCCACTTTCAGTTATTTCGGCCCCAGCACCCAGACAGAGGAGAGGTTCATTCAACTTTGGGTTGCACCGCAAGAGAAGAAGAAAAAGAAAATGTGGGCAACTCTGCTGTCGTTGCACAGGCACTGCAGCATGTAGTCGCTCATGTGTGCCAGGCTCCCCAGAGGTAAGGACAAGCTGTCCTCTGTGGGAGGAGTATCGTCATCGTCCTCCGTATCCCCCCAGCCACGCACCAGGGATGTGCCTGCGCTGTGCTGGGTGCCACCCCGCTGTGAACTTGCTTCATCCTCATCCTCCTCCACCTCATCCTCCTCTTCCTCCAGTAGTGGGCCCTGGCTGGCCACATTTGTACCTGGCCTCTGCTGTTGCAAACAACCTCCCTCTGAGCCACTTCTAACAGACTGGCCTGAAAGTGGTAAAAATGACCCCTCATCCTCCTCCTCCTCCTGGGCCACCTCCTCTTCCATCATCGCCCTAAGAGTTTTCTCAAGGAGACATAGAAGTGGTATTGTAACGCTGATAACGGTGTCATCGCCACTGGCCATGTTGGTGGAGTACTCGAAACAGCGCAACAGGGCACACAGGTCTCGCATGGAGGCCCAATCATTGGTGGTGAAGTAGTGCTATTCCGCAGTGCGACTGACGCGTGCGTGCTGCAGCTGAAACTCCACTATGGCCTGCTGCTGCTCGCACAGTCTCTCCAGCATGTGCAAGGTGGAGTTCCACCTGGTGGGCACGTCGCATATGAGGCGGTGAGCGGGAAGGCCGAAGTTCCGCTGTAGCGCAGACAGGCGAGCAGCGGCAGGATGTGAACGCCGGATGCAGCAGCTCTGACATGTCGGGGTAGTTGTGAATGAACTTCTGCACCACCAAATTCAGCACATGCGCCAGGCAACGGATGTGCGTCAAACTGGCTAGTCCCAGAGCTGCGACGAGATTTCGCCCATTATCGCACACCACCAGGCCAGGCTTGAGGCCCACCGGCAGCAACCACTGGTCGGTCTGTTGTTCAATACCCCGCCACAACTCCTGCGCGATGTGGGGCCTGTCCCCCAAACATATGAGTTTCAGATTGGCCTGCTGACGTTTACCCCGGGCTGTGCTGAAGTTGGTGGTGAAGGTGTGTGGCTGACTGGATGAGCTGGTGGAAGCAGAGGAGGAGCAAGCCGAGTAGGAAGAGGAGGCTACAGGAGGCAAAGAATAATGCCCTGCGATCCTTGGCGGCGGAAGGACTTGCGCCAAGGAACTCTCCGCCTGGGGCCCAGCCGCCACTACATTTACCCAGTGTGCAGTTAGGGAGATATAGCGTCCCTGGCCGTGCTTACTGGTCACGTATCTGTGGTTAGGTGGACCTTGCCACAGATGGCGTTGCGCAGTGCACACTTGATTTTATCGGATACTTGGTTGTGCAGGGAAGGCACGGCTGTCTTGGAGAAGTAGTGGCGGCTGGGAACCACATACTGTGGGACAGCCATGGACATCAGCTGTTTGAAGCTGTCTGTGTCCACCAGCCTGAATGACAGCATTTCAAAGGCCAGTAGTTTAGAAATGCTGGCATTCAGGCCCAGGGCTCGAGGGTGGCTAGGTGGGAATTTATGCTTTCTCTCCAAGGTTTGTGAGATGGAGAGCTGAACGCTGCCGTGTGACATGGTGGAGATGCTTGGTGACGCAGGTGGGGGTGTTGGTGGCACATCCTATGTTTGGTGGGCGGCAGGTGCCAACATTCCTCCTGAGGCGGAGCAAGAGGCCGAGGCAGCAGCAGAAGAGGGAACAGGGGGAGCCAGAGTGAGTTCCTTGCTTTTAAGGTGTTTACTCCACTGCAGTTCATGCTTTGCATGTAGATGCCTGGTCATGCAGGTTGTGCTAAGGTTCAGAACGTTAATGCCTCGCTTCAGGCTCTGATGGCACAGCGTGGGGTGCTCAGTCCCTGTTGGTGGTGGCCAATAGCAGGCGAACTCTTTTGGAGGCGGCTGTTCTGCTTTTGCCCCCTGCTCTCTCTTTTGCTACGCTGTTCGGTCTCACCACTGCCTCTTCCTCTGAACTATGAAAGTCAGTGGCACAACCTTCATTCCATGTGGGGTCTGGGACCTCATCGTCCCCTGCATCGTCTTCCACACAGTCTTCCTCCCTGACCTCCTGTTCAGTCTGCACACTGCAGAAAGACGCAGCAGTTGGCACCTGTGTTTCGTCATCATCAGAGACGTGCAGACTCCGATGAGGTGGTATTCCCATGTCCTCATTATCAGGATACATCAGTGGTTGTGCATTAGTGCATTCTATGTCTTCCACCACTGGGGAAGGGCTAGGTGGATTCCCTTGGGAAACCCTGCCAGCAGAGTCTTCAAACAGCATAAGAGACTGCTGCATAACTTGAGGCTCAGACAGTTTCCCTGATATGCATGGGGGTGATGTGACAGACTGATGGGCTTGGCTTTCAGGTGCCACCTGTGCGCTTTCTGCAGAAGACTGGGTGGGAGATAATGTTGTGAACATGCTGGATCCACTGTCGGCCACCCAATTGACTAGCGTCTGTAACTGCTCAGGCCTTACCATCCTTAGAACGGCATTGGGCCCCACCAAATATCGCTGTAAATTCTGGCGGGTACTGGAACCTGAGGTAGTTGGTTCACTAGGACGTGTGGCTGTGGCAGAATGGCCACGTCCTCTCCCAGCACAAGAGGGTACACTAACACCACCATGACCGTGTCTGCGTCCCTTACTAGATGTTTTCCTCATTGTTACCGTTCACCAAGCACCACAATAAGAAATAAAATATTTGGCCCAATGTATTGATTTCAAATTCAGGCCTTTTTTTACAAGCACCTAACACTATCTGCCTATTTATTTATGTAGCGTATTACACTAATCCAGGCACAGCAGTAACCACTGATTTAGGGAATATCTCTTTTAGAGCTAGTATTTAGGCCCTGGATGAAAGGTATCCTTTTATGGACAGATTTACAATTGGCCTGCAACAGCTCGAACACCAGATTCAGGGTATTGCTATTTTGGCAATTGAATTTCACCCCAGAACAAAAAATACCCTTTTACGGACAGATTAACACTTGGCCTGCAACAGCTGGGACACAAGATTCAGGGTATTGCTATTTTTGCAATTGAATTTCATCCCAGAACAAAATATATGTTTTGGCGGACACTATTATACTTTGCCAGCCAGAGCTGAAACCACTGATTTATGGTATTGCTATTTTGGCAATTGAATTTCACCCCAGAACAAAATATACCCTTTTACGGACAGATTAACACTTGGCCTGCAACAGCTGGGACACCAGATTCAGGGTATTGCTATTTTGGCAATTGAATTTCACTCCAGAACAAAATATATGTTTTGGCGGACACTATTATACTTTGCCAGCCAGAGCTGAAACCACTGATTTATCGTATTGCTATTTTGGCAATTGAATTTCACCCCAGAACAAAATATACCCTTTTACGTACATATTAACACTTGGCCTGCAACAGCTGGGACACCAGATTCAGGGTATTGCTATTTTGGCAATTGAATTTCACCCCAGAACAAAATATATGTTTTGGCGGACACTATGAAACTTGGCCAGCCACAGCTGAAACCACTGATTTATGGTATTGCTATTTTGGCAATTGAATTTCACCCCAGAACAAAATATATAATTTGCAGGACACTATGAAACTTGGCCAGCCACAGCTGAAACCACTGATTTATGTTATTTCTATTTTGGCAATTGAATTTCACCACAGAAAATAATCTATCCTTTGCCAGACAGCAGACAGTATTACACTTGCCTAGCCAAAGCTGGAACACCAGATTTAGGGGATTGGTATTTTGGCAATTGTATTTAACCCCTTAATAAAATATAGAAATTGCTATCCTGAGTTTCTAGGGGTGACAATTAGCACAGCCAAGCCCCTGATGTAGGATATAGCAAAAAAAAACTAGTATTGATGGATTGATGGACTTGGTGGCAGCTTGTTCTGGTGCACCACAAGTCACAAAATGGCCGCCGATCACCCCAGAAAAACGCTCTGTGCAGCCTAAAAACCAGTGAGCAAGTAACTAGCAGAAGTTTAATCATTCACAGCTGTAGATCGATCACTTCATTAGGTGCTGTTGCTGACTTTTCCCTGCCTAATCTCGCCCTCACAGAAGCTGCGTCCTCTCCCTACACTAATCAGAGCAGTGTGACGTGCGGCGCTACGTGACTCCAGCTTAAATAGAGGCTGGGTCACATGCTGCACTTGGCCAGTCACAGCCATGCCATTAGTAGGCATGGCTGTGATGGGCTCTTAGGGCAAGAAGTAAAACACTAGCTGATTGGCTGCTGTGCAGCCCTTCAGAAAGCGCGAAGTAATCGCCGAACAACGAACCCGAACCCGAACTTTTTTGAAAATTGTTCGGGTTCGGGTCCGTGTCCCGGACACCCCAAAATTCGGTACGAACCTGAACTATGCTCGAACTGTTCGCTCAACACTAATCTTAGGCCTTTCCTCAGAACTGAAGCATCTTCTGCCAGGGAGGAGACTGGAGAAGCCAGCTCAGTTTCTTACCTGTATTGTTTTGCACTTGAATTCCTCCAGAAAAAGCATACTGACTCTCTGGACATTGGGATTAACCACACCTAATCATAACCTCTGGAGAGCAGCAACATGTGGCAACACCTTGATGGTGTCCAGGAGACTCAGCGTAGAGATGGGACCACACCAAACCAATGCACTTTAACATGGACATGCAAGACTCCCTAAGCTAGCCTGCCTGTGAGTGTGAATTATATGATGAAGATTGGGTTGATTTCACATTAATAGTAAACTCAGTAGTAAAGTTTTAAATGCTGCACAGCAAAAGCAGTTGGCCAAATGGCTAACAAAACTATCTTCCCTGAGGCAGCCTGTGAAATAATTATATCTCTCTGTGAAATAATTATACATCTAAATGGCTATTGTCTTCTCCTTACTGTTTGGATGATTGGAGGACTCAATCATGTGGGTTCACTACTTCATAAAAAAAGATGACGAATATATAGCACTATATTCAATATATTGCTATATATTCGTGTTTTTTTTTCCGAATTTTCGCGAATATATGACGAATAATCTACAAAATATTTGTCAAATATCGCAAATTCGAATATAGCCCCTGGAGCTCATCACTAGTGAATACATGGATGCTTTCTAAAAGAAAGAGAAGACTTAATTCATCTTGTCATTCAGTGATCAATCTTTGTACTACTCAGGAGGAATCATTTTACTGTCACTTTGAAGTTAACTTTGAACATGTAATATTTAGCCTGTTAAGCAATAGTGAGGAAATGAGCACGATAAGGGCTTATTCAGTAACAGCCGTAAATTGATTATTTCCTTTCTTATGTAAACGTATCAGACAGCAGTGTGGGCTCACTTCCGAAGATTACTATGGTAAAGTCTTATCTGGTGGAAACTGATTTTAGAAGCTCACCCTATTCCTGATAAGGCACATATCTCTCCACTGGACTTTGTATGCATTTTGTTAACATCCTGCTAAAAGAAAGAACTAGTCTGCCATGTGATTTGAAAAGTGACGATTGTAAATTGTTGATATTCTGCTTTATTTTAAATTATGCAAAAGCGTCACAAAAATGTATCGATCCAGCTACAATATGAAGATCACAAAATTAAGTTTTTACTCACTTGGTGCTTTACAGAAAATGTGAGTAATTAAAGTAGGGCTAACAAAATAATTAGGTTGTGTTACAAATATACGCCCTGCTCCTTATATAAAAATGTTACGTAAATGTATCCTGTGGTGTAACCATATACATAATGTATGCCAGAATGTGCCATTTTTGGCATACATTTCACAGATTGACAGTTTCGACATCTTTGTGGACAAGCTTTGTGTCATGGCAGAAGGTATGAATAGGTCTACATATCAGGAAAACATGGATCTGTAATATGTCCTTGTGTATAGTAGTGTTGAGCGCGAATATTCAAATAGTGAATATTAATTGCGAATATTGCAACTTCGATAATTCGCAAATATTACGAATATTTGAACAATTGATTCCTCCCTGCTTAAAATGTTTGGGGGTCAATGAGTCATTGGCCCACAAGCAAGAGGCAGGGAGGAATCATGACTTTAGATGTTGAAAAAAGACGAATATTCTAAAAAACGAATACAGTATATAGCACTACAGCGAATATATTCGTTTTGACATTTTTTAGACTATTCATCTTCCCCCCTCCAAACATTACAGTTAAACCCCTTTGGCATACTCCTCCCCACAAGCGTCCCCGTCACCATGGGAATACCTGGTGGTTAGAATATACCATTGGATCCGAGTTAGATTGTGAAAATTCAAATCCGATGGTATATTCTAACACAGAGGCGTTCCCATGGTGATGGGGACGCTTGAAGTTAGAGTATACCAACAAGCGCATACATACTGCTGCCTGGCGGCACCTGACCTCTGACAGGGCACTGTGATCCACACAATTACGAATATTCTAAAAACAAATATATAGCAGTATATTTTGTAGTGCTAAATACTCGTTTTTGACCAACACCTTTTTTCGAATAAAAATTCACATTGTGCAATTTTTTTTTCCATTACAGATTTTTCGCAATAAAGCGAATATCTCGAATACGAATATTTGCGAATATATGACGAATATTCTACCATATATTCGCGAAATATCTCAAATTCGAATATTGCCCCTGCCGCTCATCACTAGTGTATAGGCGCAAACATCTGAATTGTTAATACCATGATGTCATATTTTATTACAGTGAACAGTAAACTAAGGATGAGCAACCCTTTTGAGATTCGGTTCAGGTTCGCCAAATTATTCAGAAAGGTTGGTTCGGATCCGAAGCGATTCTACTCAAACCAAAGTGGCTCTAATTGCCCTGGAAATCGGTATATAACACCCTTTGGTCTACTAGGACTAGGAATTTGTAGGTAAAAGATGTTATCTTTCTTTCATTAACTTATTATGAATTTTTCTTTTTCTCTTCCCCTCCATAAGCTCTTAAACATAATGACAGCAATAGCAATTCATGCCAGAGTGACACTAACATACATAACTTTGTAAAACGCATGTTTGAGGGCATTAATGAACAGCTTGTTAAAAAACACACCATGCTGTCCCACGTGTCCCATGTTTCTCATGTTCCAAAGCCTCCAAAAAATGGTGCTCCTTATTGGGGGCAGATTGTGATGGGAAAAAAAACTGTGGCTGGTTGGGGGACTAAGCATCCAAAAATTATGCTTTTATAGGGGCAGAATGCCTGCCCATTCTACACGCATGGCCACTAAAAATCATGCCGGAATTAGGGCAGAATGCAAAACAAAAGTGATAAGTGTCAGAAGAAAATGTTGCTTTTTCTGAACGAGCCTAAAAAATTCTCTCTTTTAGTTGAGAGCAGCAGGAGTACAGTGTGGAAAAGGTAAGGTATGTGGCCACAACAGGCAGCAATAGAAGCATAGCATGGAACATACAAGGAAGTAGATTGGCTGTTTATATTAATTTTAGTGGCAGATGTGTAGCGTTAATAATGGTAGCAGTAGGGGATTAGGAGCAAGGAGTAAAATATGGCACATGTTGGCAGGAAGGCATTCAGCAGTAGTGGAATGGTATAAGCAGCAGCCATATTGGACATGATTCTAAGCAGTCAACATGATGGTAGGCATGCAGTCAGTCTGCAACAGTGGCAAGATGGGGAACCATCAGCAAGGCCAAATCTACTCATTTGCCTCAGCCGAAGGAGTGGGAAAATCCAACTGAATCCTGGCTTGATTCATTATGACAAAAGTGATGTTTTGGACAATTTATCCATTTAGGTGTCACCACGCCCCCTGCGGCACTGAAAACCCTCTCCGAGATGACAATGAAGGCTGGACAAAAAAGAAGACAGAGAGCATATTGGGCCACTTCAGGCCACTGTTCTAGTCTGCCTGCTCAGAGGTCCATGAGGTCAGGGAATAGGGTATGCATGGGAGACAGGCCAGAGTCTAGGTAGGACTGAACCTGGACATTGAAGCAGGTGGTCTCGGCTTGCTGATTTGCCTTAGCCTGGAGCAGCACGTGAAAAAAATGTTCATGTAGAGTAGACTGAACTGGCTGCTATTGCAACTGCAGATTCAGCTGCTTGTGGCAGAATTTGGGTGTCTCTGCAGGGGGCGGAGAGGGGCCTCCCTTTCAGACCTGCTGGCAGCAGGCGTCTGCTCCCTGAAAGCTATGGAAGGGTCTGTAAACAGTGTTTCCTGGTAATAACGTAATTTGGCCACCCTTTCAGCAGGAGGAAAACATTCTCCCATTTTGCCTTCATAGCGAGGGTCTAAAAGCATGGCTATCCAGTAATCATCAGACTGCTTTATATGAATGATATGCCAGTTAGTGCATAAGCGAAAAAGCATACAGCGAGCCATTTTGGCCAATGTGCCCGAGGAGCCAGTTCTTTCCAGCTACACCCCCCCCCCCCCCCACTGAGATGACTGGGTGTCAGGGCTGGGTCATCTTCATGATCATCATCTTCCTCCCCTCTTCTTCCTACCCCTCTTCCAGTGGCTGCTCCACATCCTTATACTCTATCTACATGGCACTTTCTCTTTGTGGGTCACCAACAACTACAAGGCAAGCAGCAAGATAGTTCTAGCCCTATGGGAGGAGAACTAGGTCTATAATACCAAGAACGAGTTCATTAGTTTACACGGCATTGGACAATATTTATAGACAACATCTTGTTAAACTGGTCAGGGAAAGAGAGCGATTTTTATGCATTCTTGAAATACATTAATTGTAAATATCTAAATATTGAGTTTTTGGAAAGTGGTTTTATTTAGCAAATCTACTGCATCCAACTCCCTCCTCCACCATGAGAGATAGCAAGTGCAACCTGTACACATTAAAAGGTCATTACCATATGGTCAGTTCCCAAGGGTAAGGCAAAAGAATAGTGAATTTAATCTCTTTTTAGAAAAATAATTAGATATTGCTGGAAAAAAATATATACAAAAGACTTTAAATCTGAAAAAAAAACACAGAAGAAAAAAACCCCTTTCATTTCAATATAGCTGTCCATGTCTGAGAATATTAAAAGAGCCATTAGAAAACACTGGTATCCTATTGAATCTGACCCAGATCTGGCAGAATTTGAGGGACCAATTGGTTAGAGGTAGATTTGTTGAATATAAAAAGAAAAATTGGCTAAATGATCAGGCTCCAAAAGGAAATTATACATGTAAGAATTGTGCCTTTTGTACTTACATAATAGAATGCAAGGTATTACAAATAGAAGCCATTACAAATTGTGTGCTGCAATTAATCACATGTAGCTCAGACTTTGCCCCAGGTTCAGAGCAGCCACTATGTTGCCGCCATTGTCGCTGTCCACCTTGCCCAGTAGGATTTTGCAGGGTGACAGCCAGCGGGATGGTTGCTGCTTGATGTACTTTAGCAACTGCTCACCTGTGAGGCTTGCCCAAGTCGATCATTTCCAACACCTAATGGCAACGATTGACTTTACAAAGAAACATAGAAACATAGAATGTGTCGGCAGATAAGAACCATTTGGCCCATCTAGTCTGCCCAATATACTTGAATAGCCCCTGGTCCTATTTTATATAAAGGATGGCCTTAATCCTATCCCATGCATGCTTAAACTCCTTCACTGTATTTGCAGCTACCACTTCTGCAGGAAGGCTATTCCATGTGTCCACTACTCTCTCAGTAAAGTAATACTTCCTGATATTACTTTTAAACATTTGCCCCTCTAATTTAAAACTATGTCCTCTTGTAGCAGTTTTTCTTCTTTTAAATATTCTCTCCTCTTTTACCATGTTGATTCCCTTTATGTATTTAAAAGTTTCTAGCATATCCCCTCTGTCTCTTCTTACTTCCAAGCTATACATGTTAAGGTCCTTTAACCTCTCCTGGTAAGTTTTGTCCTGCAATCCATGTACTAGTTTAGTAGCTCTTCTCTGAACTCTCTCCAAAGTTTTAATATCCTTCTGCAGATATGGTCTCCAGTACTGCACACAATACTCCAAATGAGGTCTCACTAGTGCTCTGTAGAGTGGCACGAGCACCTCCCTCTTTCTACTGTTAATGCCTCTCCCTATACACCCAAGCATTCTGCTGGCATTACCTGCTGCTCTATGACATTGTCTGCCCACCTTTAGGTTGTCTGATATAATGACCCCAAAATCCCTTTCCTCAGATACTGAGCTTAGTACTGTATCACTGATTTTATATTCTGCTCTTGGGTTTTTACGCCCCAGGTGCATTATCTTGCACTTATCGATATTAAATTTTAGTTGCCAGATTTTTGACCATTCCTCTAGTTTTCCTAAATCCTTTTCCATTTGGTGTATCCCTCCAGGAACATCAACTCTGTTACAAATCTTTGTGTCATCAGCAAAAAGACACACCTTACCATTGAGGCCTTCTGCAATTTCGCTGATAAAGATATTGAACAATATGGGTCCCAGAACAGATCCCTGAGGTACCCCACTGGTAACAATACCATGGTCTGAATATACTCCATTGACTACAACCCTCTGTTTTCTGTCCTTCAGCCACTGCCTAATCCATTCAACAATATGTGAGCCCAAGCTCAAAGACTGCAGTTTATTGATAAGCCTTCTATGTGTGACAGTATCAAAAGCCTTACTAAAGTCCAGATAAGCGATGTCTACTGCACCTCCGCCATCTATTATTTTAGTCACCCAATCAAAAAAGTCAATAAGATTAGTTTGACATGATCTCCCTGAAGTAAACCCATGCTGTTTTTTATCAATCAACCCATGGCTTTTTAGATGTTCCACAATCCTCTCCTTGAGTATGGTTTCCATTTATTTCCCCACTATTGATGTCAGGCTTACTGGCCTATAGTTCCTCTCTACTACCTTTCTTGTGAATTGGTACAACGTTTGGTAATTTCCAATCTTCTGGGACGACACCTGTTACCAGTGATTGGTTAAATAAATCTGTTAATGGTTTTGCTAGTACACCTCTAAGCTCTTTTAATAGCTTTGGGTGTATCCCATCAGGCCCATGTGATTTATTTGTATTAATTTTAGACAGCTGACTTAGAACCTCTTCCTCTGTAAAGACACATGCATCAAAGGATTCCTTAGTCTTGCTCCCTAACTGAGGTCCTTCTCCTTAATTTTCCTTTGTAAAAACTGAACAGAAGTATTCATTGAGGCAGTCAGCTAGTTCTTGATCCTCTTCCATATACCTTCCTTCTTTTGTTTTTAATTTGGTAATTCCTTTTTTTAATTTCCTTTTTTCATTTATGTATCTGAAGAATGTCTTATCACCTTTTTTCCCTGACTGAGCTAATTTCTCTTCTGCCTGAGCTTAAGAAGCTCTTATAACTTGCTTGGCCTCTCTCTGCCTAATCTTATAGATTTCCCTGTCATCCTCGTTTTGGGTGTTTTTATACTTACTAAATGCCATCTTTTAGTTTTTAATGATTTTGGCCACTTCTGCTGAGTACCACAGTGGTCTCCTCCTATTTTTGCTTTTATTGACAAGCCTAATGCACTTTTATGTTGCCTTCAATAGTGCCACTTTTAAGTAGTCCCATTTCTCTTGGACTCCATTGAAATTGTTCCAGTCTGATAGGGACTCGTATACCACTGATCTAATTTTAGAAAAGTCTGTTTTCCGAAAATCTAAAACTTTTTCTTTTGTGTGGAGTGACTCAGTCACTGTACTTATAGTAAACCACACTGACTGGTGATCACTAGATCCTAAGCTTTCCCCTACAGTAATATCAGATACCAAATTGCCATTTGTGAATACCAAATCTAAAATGGCCTCCTTGGCTCCTCAACTACTTGCTGTAGGGATAATCCCAGTAGGGAATTTAGGAAGTCTGTACTCCTGGCAGAACTAGCTATTTTGGTTTTCCAGTTTATATCAGTAAGATTAAAGTCTCCCATAATGACAACTTCCCCTTTTAATGTCATTTTAGCCATTTCCTCAACTAGTAGATCATCTAATTCTTTGACTTGGCTAGGTGGTCTATATATGACACCTACACGAGTTACCTTATGTTTACCAAGCTGCAACGTAACCCAAACTGACACTAAATTGTTTTCGCTGACTTTTATTAGATTCGATTTAGATTAGATTTATGCTATCTTTCACATATAGGGCCATTCCACCCCCTTTCTTGCCTTCTCTGTCTTTCCTATATAGAGAGAACCCAGGTATTGTTATATCCCAGTCATTACTCTCATTGAACCATGTCTCAGTAACAGCCACTAAATCTATATTCTCAGATGCCATTACAGACTCAAGTTCGTTGATCTTATTCCCTAAACTGTGAGCATTTGTAGACAAGACTCTCAGCTTGTCATTTCTTATCCTATCAGCTCCTGGCATCTTCTGGCATTGTTTTTTCGGGGGGTAGCCGAACTGATGGATTATCTCTTTTGTGCCCCCCTTTCTTAGTTTAAATGCTCCTTTGCAAAAACTTTGAACTGTTCACTGTACACATGTGATGGGAAGAAAGAGTGGGATGACTCTGTGCACTGCTGCTTTTGGGGATGGAACCGTGTCCATGGGTACCTGGTGTGGGAGCCAGGCCGTCACTAAAATGAGGGGATTCAAAAAGACATGACCTTGTTGCTGGTGTGCTGCCTCGCCGCTGTCGCCATAAACATTGACCCCGTGGGCCAGTGATGGCCAACCTGACGCTCTCCAAGTGTTGTCAAACTACAACTCCCAGCATGCCCAGACTGCCTATAGCTATCAGCCTACAGCAGGGCATGCTGAGAGTTGTACTTTTACAACAGCTGGAGAGCCGCAGGTTGGCCATGCCTGCCGTGGGCCATGAAAGAAATGTACTGTCCCTGCCAGTAACAGATGCTCCAGCTGAACACCGTGGCGTGAAACTTGCTGCATAGCGACAATTGCAAGGAGAGGCCCACTATCTCTGCCATGGCAGAGATGGCTTTTTAGGAGAAGCAGTGCAATGAGGCTAAGCGCAAGCCAAGCCATCAGTTCCCTAAAGGCATCAGACTTGACTAAATGGTATAATAGCAACTGTACCACCATCAACTTGGCCAGGTGGAAATAAAGGGGTTGTCTTACTTCAACAAATAGTATTTATTATGTAGAAGAAACTAGTACAAGCCAATTACTAATGTACTGTATTGTGATTGTCTATATTGCTTCCTTATACACTGCTCATTTCCACGGTTACGACCAACCTGCAATCCAGCAGTGGTGGCTATGCTTGCACACTATAGGAAGAAAGCACTAGCCTATAGTACAAGCACGGCCACCAATTATGAATTGCAGGGTGGTCAGAACCATGGAAACCCCTTTAAGCTTGTACATAATTAGATTGCTGAGCATCCAAAGTTGTTTCCTGGCCACTCGTTTAATTATTAATGGCTGACTACTGAGTGGAGAAGGAGTCTGACAGGAGAAGCAGAAAGTGATATAGACGATATAAAAGATAGAGTACTGCCCGTGGATGCAGTATGGGAGACGGGGAGAAGGGGGAAACTCTTGTTGCAGTAGCTGGCTGCCACCTCTGTTTGCCCAAGGGATGGTGTGATGCCACTTCATGTGATTCAATAGAGCTATGGTGCCTATGTTTCTGTTTTCCTGCTTAATTTACTCTTAACAGGACAATGCTGCAGTCTTCCGGCAGCGAGGGTAAAAACTGCCAGATGGCGGATGTTCCCACACTCAGCATAGAGCTAGTTGCCACCAAGCTTGCCTTAGCCCTGGCATGTTTCAAGCCTGCTGCCCCCACATTATCTGTGGCTTCCCCAATTCCTGAAGCAGATCTGGCCCAGGTAGTGCTTCCTCTCCCTTGATGTTACCTCTTCCTCAGCACCCTGATCTGGCTCCCAGAACCGGTCCAATCATAGTCCTCACTGCCCATGCCACTTTTATCAGATTGTGTTATCTAATGGTGGGCTCCTTGGTCCCCTCCAGATTCCCTGCTCTTTATTTGCCCTGAGTGCAACTGTAGCTACCACTGCCCCTACTTCCACCACTATAGCTACAATTGCCACTACTACTACCACCGACACAGCTATGTATGGGGTTCCCTGCCTCCCCTTGAACCTCCTCCTCAGGGCAATCCAAACACTGACTGCTCTCACACAATTCATCAATGGGAAGACTCTCTTGACTATTTGCCAGAGTGCGTGGTTTGTAAAAAAGAAGGTGCCTCACTAGGAGGGACAATGAAGACAATGGGACGTCACTGATGGGCCTCTCTGGGGCTGCAAGCAGGAAGAGCAGAAGGAATGCTGTGACCTCTGGTTCCAAGCATGGTGTCAGGAGTTCCTCCTATATCTTCCGGCTGTGACTGAGAGAAGGAATGAGTGATCTAGTCCACAATCTCCTCCTCTTTGTCCTCAGTAATAATGTTGCACCTTTCAGAAGCCAGGAACAGCTGTGGCCTTCTACTACTGCCTGGATGGCTGCTGCTGCTCCTACCCATACTCTGGCTCTGGGCAGACAAGGCCTGGTCCTGGATCTTTCATTTGGAACCAATCCATATTCCAGATATTTGGCCTAATGTACACAGTCACACAAAGTAAGAACGGTTTGCAAGTCTGTTTTCTCAAACTTAAAGACAGAGAGGCTCAATTAAATATCCTTCCCGTTCTACAAATAAACTGAAGACACTGCTATTGACATTTTTCTTTGGGAATAATGCAGTATCTGTGCCAGTAACAGATTTGGGCCTAATGTCTTATGTGAATTCAAGTACATAGATTCAGAAAAAAGTGTAAAGCGTTGTCAACCTACTATGAGATCATTCCCCCTTACACACACACACTCACACCAACGCTTAAGTTGCCTGGAGGCGGCCTGAAACAGGTTTTGGACTTTCGGACTAGTGTTGAGCGCAAATATTCGAATAGAGAATTTTTACGCGAATATCGGCACTTCGCTAATTCGCGAATATTTCGAATATAGCGCTATTAATTCGCTATTTGGAATATTCGTTTTTAGTTTTTTTTTAGTTATATTTTTTTCTTTCCCACTTCCCAAAAGTAGTTCTTACCTGTCCTGAGGATTCCTGGCTTCTGGCTGCTCCAGTCAGTGCCCGTTGCCGCTTCTGCCGACTTCCGTGCTCATGGAGCGACCCCATCACCATGGGAACGTCTCCATATACTAAAATGTACTGTCGGATTTGAGAATTACGTTGAAATCGCAATGCGATTAATTCAAGTTATATTAATCGCATTGCGATTACAACTTAGCAGTGCACTGCTATTTTACATATTAGGCTAGAATTAACGAATATGGAATATAGCAGCAGTGCTAAGTAGAAATCGCAATGCGATTACTCCAAGTTACATTAATCGCATTGCGATTTCAATTAGCACTGTTATAATATATTCCATATTCGTTAACTTCGTTAATTCTAGCAAGCTGACCCATTATAAACCCATCTCGAAGTTGAAATCGCAATGCGATTAATATAACTTGAAGTAATCGCATTGTGATTTCTACTTAGCACTGCTGCTATATTCCATATTCGTTAATTCTAGACTAATATGTAAGATAGCAGTGCTAAGTTGTAATCGCAATGCGATTAATATAACTTAAATTAATCGCATTGCGATTTCAACAGACATGGTTTACTATTGTTGCTAAAACGAAGATGGAGAATACTTCGCTATATTCGTTTTGAGGAATATGACGAATACATTCGTCATATTCGCTAATTCTACCAAGCCAACCATAGTAAACCAGGTCTAAGTAGAAATCGCAATGCGATTAATTCAAGTTATATTAATCGCATTGCGATTTCAACGTAATTCTCAAATCCGACAGCACATTTTAGTATGGAGACGTTCTTGGTAGAACTAGCGAATATGACGAATGTATTCGTCATATTCCTCAAAACGAAGATAACAAAGTATTCTCCATCTTCGTTTTAGCAACCTATTCGTCAACTTCGCTAATTCTAGCAATCAAATAGGAGGGTTGACTATAAAGGCAGCTGTGTTTAATTTGCTATGCGATTATATAAAAAACTTTTTTATATAAATAGAATAATTATAATAATTATCAAGTAATATAATTATTCTATTAAAAAAAGCTAAGTAATATAATCGCATAGCGAATTAAACACAGCTTTCTCTATAGTCAACCCTCCTATTTGATTGCTAGAATTAGCGAAGTTGACGAATAGGTTGCTAAAACGAAGATGGAGAATACTTTGTTATCTTCGTTTTGAGGAATATGACGAATACATTCGTCATATTCGTCATCTTCTCTATAATTCTAGATATGAAACCAATAGGAAAGTAGCCTAAGTAGCCTATTAATCCCAATAACTAGAATAATGATGAATATTCGATTTCGACGAATATGAAACGAATATTCTTTCGAATATTCGCGAATTTCGTCGAAATCGAATATGGCACCTGCCGCTCATCACTATTTTGGACTATTTTAGATGTTTTCTTTTAGAGAATTAAAATGGTAACCTCTGGATTGCAAAACACCCGTTATACCCTTGTATCCCCCCCCCTCCCCCACAACAGATACCCCCAACACTTGAACTGCCTGGAGATGTCATGAAAAAGATTTCAGGTGTTTTCTCTCAGAGAATTAAAACAGTACTTTTTGGATTGTAAAACACATGTTACACACCAACGCTTGAACTGTGCATGAAAAGTGATTTAATTTCACTGTACGATGTAATTTATTTTCAATTTCGCTGGTAGAAAAACAACACAGATATGATGCACTGAATAAAATAAGAATAGCTAAGAAGAAGCAGGTGATGTTATTGCTGTACAATGCTTATGCTATAATCCAACATGGCACACCCAGCCTCGGCTCCTCGCTCCCTGAGAGCTTTTCTTCCTCAAATGTACTATTCTTCACAATTATTCTTCTGGTTAGTCTTTCCCTTCAATGTCCCTGGCACTAGAGTAGTGCTTAGCCTGTGCGCCAATCAGGGTAAGCCCCCCCCCCCCACACACACACACACACACTTCCTGTCAGGGTCAAGTGAGCGTCCTCCTTCTTCCTCCTTGTGCCTTTTCCCACCCGCCATGCAAAGTAAAATGGCACTGCACACTGTTTTACTAGATTCATCTGAAGAAACGTTAACAAGCTGCACATTTGTTTTGCCTGCAAATTTTTGTGAAATTCATAACAAATGTGGTTGAATTGATTCACTTATCCTTAATATCGCTTATACTTTTAAGTGAATGACATACAGTTCAATTCTATTAAGTGCAAAAAAATGTGCCTGAATCCTGTCCTGTGAAGTCAGGATAACTGTTCTCAAAGCCGTGTTATGTACACAGCCATGTGCACAGAGCTTTGAGTGCATTTTCCCAATGTTATAGCTGCTACAGTGTCCACCTTTCTAATGCATAATTACATTAATTTGCACTCTTTTTTCCAACTAATTTTTGGGATCTTATTACCTTATAGGTCCTATAAAGGTACAGTTTACTTGTAGAGGCAAACCTATAAGACATGCAAAGGTAGCATCCCCACCTGGGCCCTGGTGCTTAGTGATGAGCGGCAGCGGCAATATTTGAATTTGCTATATTTTGCGAATATTTGTGCGAATATTAGTCATAAATTCGTGATTTCGAGAACTCGCCATTATTTTCTTGATTGCGAAAATCGACAATGTAATATGCGCATATTGTCCTTGCAATACAGGCGTGGGTCACCTTTGCTACATTTTTCAAGTTGATAGAAGTTTCCTGAGACTAGAGAAAATGGTTGGCACAGCAGAACATTACAATAGCTTTATATGCAGATAGAGTGCTCCAATATATTTACGATTGCGCAAATAGGCAATTAACGATGCGCATATTATGGCGCAATATGTGCACATTCACATTTTAGCAGGTCTGACTACATATTACTAATTGGTGCACTAAGTATTGTTGTGAAATTGTGCTACACTATATCACAATCTAACCTACACTCACTATGTCCCACTAACTATCTGTATTACATATATATGAGCTAACTAACTAACTAACTAACTAACTAACTATCTAATGTAGTGTGACACAGTAAAGCACAGAGCACAGCAATGACATTGCTGTCTCTCTCAGAACTGCAAAAAACTGCAGAAAATGGCTGTTGGGGAGGTTCTTATATAGTAAGGGGGTAGGCAACTTTCCTATTGGTTGCTGGGGACGTTGCTAAGCTCAGACAAATATATTGCAGCCTTCTCATTGACCCACAAGCAAGAAAAAGGGAGGGATCATGTGTTCAGATGAAAAAAAATCTAGAATATTTTCAAATACGAATATATAGCACTATATTGTAAATCTTTGCGAATTCTCGAAGTGGCGATATTCGCGATAAGAATTCGCAGTTCGAATATTCACGTCCAACAATAATCAAGACCAGTGATGCTCAAAGGAACCCATAGGCTACGTGTCAAATTATGAAGACACGAGTATTATAAATGGAATGTGGCACCCAGGAACCTCAAGTTACACCCATGTTTATTAGGCTAGGTTTGTAAAACAATTCAGCATTACTTGTGGCGGATTCATTTTAAACTCTCTGATGAAGAAATTCCCCAGACATAACAACTTTGTGCTTATACATGTATCTGCTGTTGATTTCCTTTAAAAAGACACTTGACACTGACATGTCTCTTTTAGTAACTATTTGCATTTTATCATTTCATTACCGCATGCCTGCAGACTTTCAAATTGTTTTTGCCCGTCATAGTTGACTATGTCTAAATTACCATTTTTGGTTAATGACATTTTTATAGTTAATTTTAATAAAGTTGCCATGTCTAAGTGTGCCTGCAGTCTGATGTATTGTTTTTCTGCATCATAGTGGACTGCCTATGCTGCTGTTGCCGCTACTACTACCCCTGCACAGCTGCACATCTCTTTTCAGGGAAACTGGTGCACTTTCCATTTGTGTCAAATTTAATGGACCAAATCGAATCTGATGGCCAAACTGATAGAATCAGACCCAAAACAAATTTCAGGAAACTTGCTCATCTCCATTAGTTACTAAAACAGACATGTCAAGTAACAAGTAGTTAGCTACTAACTCTATTTGTGAACTTTTGTTAGGAACAGCACATAAATGCAGTTAGATACACTCTTATTAGACCATCTGCACTGATGTCTAGTGGTTACTGAATGCTATTTTAGAGCAATCATTGTTACTCACAGCCCTGCACTCCATTCTGAAAATGGCCATTGATGAAGGGTCATTTTGACCAATGCCATCGATCAGTGACTTCCATTAATCAACACTGTGGACAGACCACAGTAAGTAACAATGATTTCTGAAAACAAGAAGTAAGCATCTTAAGTGCTTTAATATGCTGTTCTAACTCTAAGTGAACAAAAGAATGCCAAAAAGGGATGTGTTTTGGCATACAAAAGTTTGGACACCCCTGGTCAAAATTACTGTTACTGTACAGGGAAGTTTCTAGTGAATTTTGCCAACAGTGCACAGCGCCCCTTCCCACACCCCACACCCCACACACACACACATCTGAATAACGTTAAAGTGACCTTACTTTCTAATGAAGACATGAAAAAAACACATTTTAAAAGAATAAGTTATGGGTACACCCAATGTAAATCCAGTGACTTTCAGGTGACGTCTCCTTGGATTCTAGTTTGTTTACGCTCCTTTTCTTTTGAATTTAGTCGAGAAGCTCATGCACAGACGTCTTCGGGCAGGGGCGAGCAGCCTTTGCACATAAAAAAATACCAGAGCACTGTCTTCCTTTTTTCACAATGCTCCACACTGAAGCGCTCCAACAGGCACTTCCTCCTTCCTCAGATCGCTCTGCACAGGCTACTCTATGCCTGGAAATACTGTAGCACTGGAGAAGAGCACCAGCAGTAAGTATTGCTAGCGCTAGGAGTGCCATTCTCACTGTTTCTCAAGCCTCCTGTACTAATGAGCTCTTCTAAAATTGAAACACTCATTAGTTACTTATGCCCCACCTTATGGGTAGCGTGGTGCAGCCCTAGGTAGGCGACTACCCATCCTTCCGCCCCTGCGGTTAATCAGCTGTAGACGCCGACGGCACCCATTCTACTTGCTGGAGTGAACGTCCTGCTCTAGAAATGGCCCTGTTACTGTGAACAGTTAAGCAAGTTGAAGATTAAATGATCTTCAAAAGGCATACAGTTAAAGACGACACACTCCCTTTGTATTTTAAGCAAAAACAATGTTTTATTTTCATCTTTTACATTTTTGAAAATAACAAAAAAGGAAAAGGGCCAGAAGCAAAACTTTGGGCACTCTGCATGGCTAGTATCTAGTAGCATCCCTTTTTGCAAATATCACAGCTTGTGAACGCTTTTTGTAACCAGCCAAGACTCTTTAAATTCTTTTTTTAGGGATTTTTATCCATTCTTCCTTACAAAAGTCTTCCAGTTCTGTGAGATTCCTGGGCTGTAAGGGCCCTGGTAAAAACTTCAGCTTGCACCTTTTGAGGTAGTCTGTTGTGGATTTTGAGTTGTCTTCAGGATCATTACCCATTTGTAGTTCCATCCTCTTTCCAATTTAAACTTTTTTTTACAGTTGGTGTTCGGTTTGCTTTTAGAATTTGATGGAATTTCATTGAATCCATTCTTCCCTCTACCCATGAAATGTTCCCCATACCATTCACTGCAACAAAATCCAAAAGAATGATTGATCCAACTCCATTATTAACGGTTGAGGAGGTATTCTTTTCATGAAATTCTGTGCTCTTTATTTTTTCCAACATATCTTTGCTCATTGTGGCCAAAGAGTTCTATTTTAACCTCATCGATCCACAGGAGTTGTTTCCAAAATGCATCAGGCTTGTTAAGATGCTTATTTGCAAACTTCTAATGCTGAATTTTGTGGTGATGACACAGGAGAGGTTTTCTTCTGATGACTTTTCCACAAAGGTCATATTTGTGCAGGTGTTGCTGAACAGTAGAACAATGTACCACAAATCCAGAGTCTGCTAAATCTTCCTGAAGATCTTTTGCAGTCAAGCGGGGTTTCTGATTTGCCTTTCTAGCAATCCCATGAGCAGCTGTCTCTGAAAATTTTCTTGGTCTTCCAGACCTTATCTTGACATTCACTGTTTCTATTAACTGCCATTTCTTAATTAAATTTTGAACTGAGGAAATGGCAACCTGAAAACACTTTGCTATCTTCTTAAAGCCTTCTCCTACTTTGTGGGCCTCAACATTTTCATTTTCAGAGTGTTAGGCAGTTGCTCTGAATAACCAATGGCTGTTGTTTTTTGAAACATGGTTAGAGGAGTCTGGATATTTTAAAAGCTTTGAAATTTGCATCACTTAGCCTTTTCCAATGATGATTGTGAACAAACCTTAACCATAAGAGGCTATTTAAGGTCTGAGACCTCAGTCAACATTATCTAAAAATCTCATTGTGTACTCCTTTAGTTTTTCACTCTAAAATTGTACCAAACCAAAGCAATATTGCTTAAAATGTTGAAAAGCATGTTTAATAGTGTTGATCGAGTACCAATGTGCTCGGGTATTTGGGCTGAACACATCGGGATGCTCGGGTGCTCTACCAAGCACCCGAGTATAATGGAAGTCAATGGGAGAACCCGAGCAATAAACCAGACCCCCCTGCTCTGAAGAGGGGAGGGTGCCTGGTGCATAGGAAAAGGTCAGAAATGGATGGAAACACCACCAAAATGGCTTGGGAACAGCATGGAGAGGATGTCTGGATGCATCTTGGACTCCCAGGTAGTACTCCACTTTTACAGACTGACAATAACACGCACAAAACTAAAGATAAAATCAATTTGTTTTTGTTAGGAAACATTCTTTCCTGTATATTTACTTGTATATAAAGTGCAAGTGCTCCCAAAAATTACAAGCAAGAGGCACTCCGATACAACCTGTATATCACATAAAGGAGGGCCTCATACACATTGTGGTACAATTGTTCATGTAGTGTGACTCCTACACTCATAGAGCCTATGCACTAAGTGAAAGGGCTGCCAAAAATTACTAGGAACCGAATCTCCAATACACCCTTTGTTACACATAAAGGAGGGCATCATACACACCCTTGAAAAATTATGATTGATGGCCTGCTGGTGACCCTCAAAAACATTAGGGGAAGGAGCCTGCTGCTGAGCTGTCCCTCTAAAACATTAGGGGTGAGGGTCTGTTGCTGAGCTGACCATCAAAAAAATTATGGTTGAGGGCCTGCTGCTGAGCTGACCCTCTAAAAAATTATATGCAAGGGCCTGCAGATGAGCTGACCTTGTAAAAGATTGTAGGTGAGGGCCTGTTGTTCGGTCGTGACTCTGTGTCGCATGCAGTTGCCAGGATAGGTTCGCATGCGTGTTTGTTTTCTTGTTTGTGTGCACTTTCCCTGGGTGCGGTGTGCACAGGGTTAAAGTGTGTGCTGGGTTTGGTGGGTGTGACCTCAGGCCTCTTTATATGTTGGTGTGTTGGAGCCTGAGGTCAGTTTGTTTGTCTCCTGCCATGGTGTGCGCATGTGCTGGAGGTTGCTGGTTGTTTCTAGTGTTGATCACGAATTTTCGAGTTGCGAATTTTAATCGCGAATATCGGCACTTCGAGAATTCGCAAATATTTAGAATATCGAATTGCGAAAATTCGCATTAAAAAATCTTTTAAATGCCAGTTTATGTTATTTTTTATGCAAATTTAAAATTTATGCGAATTTCTATGCAAATTTATGCAAATCTTTTATGCAAATTTTCGCAATCAAGAAAATAATGTCTGGAGATTGCGAATTTTCGAATTTATGGCGAATATTCGCCCAAATATTCGCGAAATATCGCAAATTCGAATATTGCCCCTGCCGCTCATCTAGTTGTTTCCCCTGTATTGTCTGTGTGAGCCACCCTTATTTGTTATATTGATTGTTCCCCTTTCTCAGTTTGTGTGTCCCCTCCTGCGTGCTTCTGTTGGCCCTTCCCCACCTGGTGTATGTTGTGATGGTGTGGGCTTTGTTTGGAGGTTTGTGTTATAGTGTGTCCTCCGGAAGGGGGTTGCTTTCCTGGAGGCTCCAGAAGAAGCAGTGGCGAAACGGTCGTCAGGGCTCTCTCCCTCCATAGGTCGGTAACTATGATATAATCGGGATTGTTGATGTTTTATGTGCAATACCTTGTCTCATGTCTTAATGGGTAATATAGGTATGTTTCCAGCTAGTGGACACCAGTTATCATTCCCTTAATGACTTTGTGGACGCTTTATTTGGTTTGCATGGACACATCCTACTGCATTTTTGTTATTGGGATCCTTTTTGTCGAATTAATTGTGTACAACCATATTGGGAGGGGGAATCTTATCATCATTTGTCTGTGCTCCAGTGTTTTAATGATTTTACATGATGTTATTTCTTGTTGAATACTTAATAAAGATTTATATGATGCACCCATAGCGCTGAATTATTCATAGGGATTTATGACATTGTAGGTGTGGTGAATTATTGTTTTGTATAGATTGGTTTGACAGGAGATGTGGCGCAGATAATCTAACTGTCTGCAGTGGCCTATTAGATGCTATTTTGCGCAGGAAGAGCTAAAAATAAATATTGCTGCTGTCACACACAATAGTCCTTAAAAGGACTTTTGGGTCTCTGAAAAGTTTTTGTAATAAAAATCTTCCAATAACACTCCCTACACTGTCTGTCCCTTCCTATTTTTAGCTCTCCATGACTAATACTGAGCCGAACACGTGTTATTGGGTGCTATATAGCACCTGATGACGCGTTCCGGCTAGCTAATCACTATAATGTAGCCAACATGGCTACGGGATTACAGTGCGTGCCAGTACCTCCCTGCACGTTTTTTGACTGCGTAGCAGGCAAGAAACGTGCGGGAAGGAGACTCGAGCACATGCGGTACTTGGCCCAGTACCGCCATGTGCAGAGCATAGCGATGCTCGAGCCAAACTAGTGTTCGGCCAAGCATGCTCGCTCAACACTAATGTTTAATCTTTAACTTTAAGCCTTTTCGAGATTATTTCATCTTCAACTTGCTTAACTGTTCACAGTAACAGGAATCTTGACCACTGGTGCCTAACTTTAGCATGACACTGTATGTTTGGAAAATGATAATGCCTATGAGTATGTTAGACATAGGTTCCGGGGGATTCTATATCTCCTAATCAAGAGTGCCTAATCAGCATGTCTTATAGGCCAGTCAACGCTCCTCTGGAATTCTGGTAAGAGGGTATGTATCAGGTGGAGTTAGAGGCAGAGCTCTAATGTTAGTCATACTGTATACATTGTAAGAAATAGGATATACACCCAACAGAGTTAACACGTGTGTCAAACCAGTCTCACATGTATACAGGGGTGCACCTATCCTTTGTGCTGCCTGAGGCGAAAAGTGAAACACTGCCCTACAATGTACGCTAAGTACAAAAAATGCCCCCTTATAACGTGTGTGAGTACAAAAGTGCTCCTGTTTACAGCTGCAATGTCCTTATAATGCTTTCTCCAATTACAAAATAATGACCCTCAACACCATGTGGCTGAACACCATGCTGCCAAATTAAAATAATAAACTCAAATACCTCCATCCTGCTGTCAGCGATGCAATGCAAGACACTGACTTCTTCTAGTCTTTGTCCTGAGTTCTATGCAGCCTGGCTCAGGGAGCGTGATAATTATGACACCTGCCTCTGATAGGCTACAGGAACTAGAGCTAAAGCCTATTAGAGGAAACGGTAGGCCAGGGAGACATCGGTCCTGTGCCCCGTCTCAGCATTCAACTGTATTCCTGTCCTGAATACAGCGATGCAGTTGAACATGTAGAAATGAGCGTTTCCACAATGAAAGCGCTCATTGTCCATGGACTTTCTGCTGCCTGCCTCTTGCTTCTATCTGGTGCTGCCTGAGACAATCGCCTCACCGCGCCTCATTAGTGGTGCACCCATGCATGTATATATATTTCTCCATTATTAAAATGTAAAATGCAGAGCATATAACTGGAAATACTACATCTTTTACATACTGTAAATAAAGAAGCACATGCAGAATAAAAGTAACAACATGCATCATAGTTGTTAGTAACCAGGGAGCCTGCATTGATTTCATGCTAACCGTTGTTTGGTCGGCATGAAGCTACTGATAGGGTCCCTATAAATTGAGTTAGACTTAGTTTTACTGCTGTATGTGACACTCTCTGCTAGCAAAGTGAGACTGAATGAAACTGTAAAAGTGGCATAATAAGTAACTAATTCATGCACTGAGACATTTCTTCCTGTCTATCTGGACACTTGGTAAATTATTGACAGGCTTGTTATGCAAGCAGTCACTGGTGCCTAATGTAGCCTGAATGTCAGCTTGTTAACTACAGCCTGTTGATCTTTCCACTAAAGAAAGAAATCATTAGGTTCTCCTGTGGAACTAATTCCTCTTTAATCATTTCAGACCTCTGCATCCACTCATTTTAAACACAGAAAAAAAAAAGTTGATGCGGAACATGCCTACAAACTAATAGTGGTTCATTTTAAAGGGGTTTTCCAGCTTCTTTTCTACCTTTTTAAACTTCAACCACAGAATGCAGTGCATGTGGAAAAAAAAAAATATTCGTCTGCTCCCCTCTGCTGCATTCCATCTCCCTTTATTAGTCTTCGGTGACTTCCAGAAGGACAGGGTCTGATGCGTTGCTGCAACCAATAACTGGTCTCAGCGTTAATGTGTCCTAAGTAGCAGTCATTGCTGCATCATGTGTTATTCAGGGATATTGCACACATATTTTATCCAGCTCACCTCCCTGGTCTTTTATTGCTCCCGACTCCTGAAGCCTTGGGTGTGTCCCAGTTTTAGGCAGAGCAGAAGATATGTAGAAAAACTGCTCCAGATTCAATAAACGTCCTCTAAAACTTCTCCTTTATTTTGGTATAAAATACTACAGCAGACACATCCACCTTGTATACAGTGATTGTTGACGCGTTTCAGACACTACGTCCTTAGTTGTTACGACTAAGGACGTAGTGTCTGAAACGCGTCAACAATCACTGTATACAAGGTGGATATGTCTGCTGTAGTATTTTATACAAAAATAAAGGAGAAGTTTTAGAGGACGTTTATTGAATCTGGAGCTGTTTTTCTACATATCTTCTGCGCTGCTTATTCAGGGATATGTCTCTACTGATGCAAGTCATTTTGGCTGCAGACATAATCATGTACAGCTGGTAGTTTACAAAAAGGGGACGAGAAAACAGTAAGGCCCCTTTCACACGGGTGAGTTTTCTGTGCGGGTGCAATGCGTGAGGAGGATGCATTGCACCCGTACTGAATCCTGACTCATTCATTTCTATGGGGCTGTGCACATGAGCAGTGATTTTCACGCATCACTTTTGCATTGAGTAAAAATCGCAGCATGCTTTATATTGTGCGTTTTTCATGCAACACAGGCCCCATAGAAGTGAATGGGGCTGCGGGAAAATTGCAAGCATCCGCAAGCAAGTGCGGATGCAGTGCGATTTTCCCGCAAGGTTGCTAAGAGACGGGAACCGATCTTCCTTATTTTCCCTTATAATGTGGTTATAAGGGAAAATAATAGCATTCTCAATATAGAATGCTTAGTAAAATGAGGATGGAGGGGTTGAAAATAAAAATAATTAACTCGCCTTATCCACTTGATCGCGTAGTTGCGATCTCTTCTTCAATTATTATCTGCCATCTACAAGACCTGTGGTGATGTCACATCACATGGTCCAATCACATGGTCCATCACCATGGTGATGGACCATGTGATTGGACCATGTGATGAGCTCAGTGATGTCATCACAGGTCCTTTAGCCGGCAGCTAATAATTGAAAAAGAGATCGCAACTACGCGATCAAGTGGATAAGGTGAGTTCATTTTTATTATTTTTAACCCCTCCATCCACATTTTACTAAGCATTCTGTATTGAAAATGCTATTATTTTCCCTTTTAACCATGTTATAAGGGAAAATAATAAAATATACAGAATACTCAACCCGAAAACCGGACTTCAGTGATTAAGTCCGGGTTTAGGTCTGGGTACCAAACATGCCGATTTTTCCCACGTGCATGCAAAACGCATTAAAACGCTTTGCACTCGCGCAGAAAATCGCACATTTTCCCGCAACGCACCCACCTCTTATCCGGGCGTCAAACATGATGCCCGTGTGAACCCAGACTAAAGGGGGCCAGGGAGCCAGAAAAGAGCAGGCAAATGTATTATTTTTTACACAGGTACACCAAGATCAAGTTGAAATTTGAAAAAGTAAAAAAAAAGCTTGACAACGCCTTTAAGAGAAGGTTCATGCTTACTTGTTAGTTTACAATTCTTTATATATGACTATTTAAAAAAAACACCTTTGTATGAAACTGGAGCCATACATACATAATATATGGTCTATGGTCTCAGGGGAAGACAATGGCCACCATATTATGTTTTATTCTATATTGTAGGGCTCATGCTTCGACATGGATAAACAGTACAGGATAGTAATAAACTAATATTGTTTCCTATAGTAGTTGTTTTTTCTCTTTTAAAAACATTTCCAAAATACATTCCTTGATATAGCTTAGAAATTTCAATTTTAGCCTACTTTCATATAATGCCTTTGGGCATTCCAGTTGTGAGATCCAGCAGAGGTTTTCTCCTCATGCATTCTGAATAGAAAGAGATCCGTTCAGGATGCATCAGGACGCCTTCCGTTCCGTCAGGATTCCTGCAAACTGCGATTTTGTGTCCGGTCATCGAAACAGAACAAACCGGATCCATCACTAAAAACAATGGAAGTCAATGGTGACTGATCTGGTTTTTTAATGTATTTAGATTACTGTGGAGATTACTGTGGAGAGCCTTGTAGCCAACATCTTTGCTAAAAGCTTTGTATCCGTGTTCAGAAGCGATATCTGTCTATATGACTCCATGACTAAAGGATCCTTCCCCTTTTTCAATATTAATATTATTAATAATTTTGACATTGATTCAGGAAGGGTTTCACTTTCCACAGACTCGGCAACTACACTCAACAACCGAGGAAGAATCACTACTCCATACTTGAGATAAAGCTCGTATGGGAAGCCATCCAATCCAGGGGAGGAGTTACCTGATCATGATTTTAATGCCGCCTCTATTTCCTGAAGTGAAAAGTCTGCTTCAAGGGAGTCCCTCTGAATTTCAGTCAGAACCGGAAAAGTAATCGCATCTAAATAGGCATTGATTTTTTCATCAGGGATATCATCACTAGTTTTATATATTTCCGAGAAGTATTCTACAAAAGCTCTCTTTATTATCTCCTGATTTCCAGTAATTGTATCATCGTATAAACAAATATTAAAGGATAACTGTCACATTTAGACCCAAATTTCAGTTTTCATATATGTAGTTACTAATATGATAATATACCTGAATCAATAACTATTAGACTTACTTACCCCTTATTTAATAAGATTCAGCCCTTAGCAACCAGTCTGCATAAAACTGCAATTTCACTATTCTGTTAAGATGGCCGCCCTCAGCCCTGAGGCTAATCCATAGGACGCCTGCAGTGAAGTTAGTGAAGACCAGCTCTGTATAGGGGGGTCTTGCAGTAAAGTTCCCAGGTCTGGCTGAAGCCTGTAGTCCTTCTACAAGCTCTCCTCTTATCAGATAAGGCTGTCATTTATACACTGAGCAGCCACATTGTCCTGCACTGCTAAGGGAGTGTCTGCCAAGCACAGGCATGTGGAGAAGTTCACACACACAGCCCAGCACTGTTATCTCCTGCCAGGAAGAACCTGGCTTTTTATACATTCCCTTACAATGTTGACTCACTATCAGTTCCCAGTGCACGCAGCGTGCTCCGTCCTCTATCTGGTAGACAATTAATGGCACATGGAGAGATAAAAGGCGCTCATAGGGTGATATCGTCAAAGCTGGTACAGGAGTCGGCGTCTACTCCACGTGCTTGAGCGGCCGTGTTAGCACTTGCTGACCCGTTCCCAAAGATCGAACAAAGGCCCTACAATCCCCAGACCGTGGTGTAAGAACGAAACAAATTTTAAGACTTGAGAAAGGGGTATGTTACCCCGAAACGCGTCGTCTAATTAATAAAGTCAACCTGAACTATATCATCTAATTGTTTGAGTGCGCCCCCGGCAGTCCTGCGTCTGATCTGCTAGCTCTTACGCTTTCCTCAACTCTATCTGGTAGACGGAAGGAGCATAGCAACCTGATTTTATCTCAGGTAAATATAGCCAATACTGGGGACTTCTAGGTGGCTTTTAGGGGTTATTTATTTAAGAATCAGAAATTAAAACAGGGCCAACAAGGTAATGTTAATCACCAGAATCCAATAGTAAAAAAAAAAAAAAATTGACAGTTATACTTTAAGTATTTCCTTTTTTTTGTCCTGATTAGCTATCACTCTAGTGAGAAATTTCCCTGGACGACCAGATTCACAGAATTGTTTTTGACCCTTAAAAAGAGCCTCTGTTGAGCCTTTTCGAGCAGAAAATCTGAATATTCCTGACTTGCAGTTTGCATAAGATTTCTATTCTCTTCTGTCCTGTTTATAAAGAACTTCTGTGACCCGCAAAGCACGTCTGCTTTCAAGACTCTCTTTTAATTGATAACCCCTTCTCAGATTGGAGATGTTGCTAACAAATACCCCCCTCATAAAGGCCTTAAATGTAACCCAAACCAGTTGAATTTTAGCTGTTTTATAATTAACATTCCAAAAGTATACCAACTCCTGTATCATCCAATCATGTTTGTCTATTACCGACAACCAATAAGGATTTAATCTAAAGGGAGGAGCTGCCCCCTCCCCGACATCAATCATACAAAGTTCAAGGGATACTGGAACATGATCCGAGAGTGACCTGGCTTCATATCTCATATGTCTAATATATCTCAGATATTTTTGATTTATTAAAGCCAGGTCAATCCTGGAAATACAGTTCCCAGACCTTGAGAAGCAGGAATAGGCTCTCACCCCTCCTCCCAGAACACCCCAAACATCTGTAAAACCAGACTCCTGACAGAATCGAGCCAAGGGGGATCCCTGATTAAATGCAGGAGCAGGGGCGTCTCTACCCATAGAAATGCTGTCTATCATAGAATTCATAACACAGTTAAAATCCGCATTTATTAAGGTAAGACAGTCTGGCTGTTGCTCCATGAATGTTAATAACTAATTTAATACTGTGGTAAGGTGCAAGGTGTCATATGCGATGGCAGGTACGTGTCACCGAGGTTGCTGGCCTCGGTGAGGTGAGAGCCGGGTTTTTGTCTGCAGCAGCTAGTGCTGTTTGACTCTTTTAAATAGCATGGCTGCAAAGCCGATCCGGGCCGGCTCTTACTGGGAGCAGCTAAAGAGTAGGGTGGGTGGCTGCTCCCCACGGTCCAGTCCGAGTTTTGGGCTGGGTATAAAACACAGCCATCAGCTGTGTCTGAGTGTGATTATCCTGGAGCCTGCTAACAGGGCTGAGGAGTTCTCTGTGCTGGAGGACGGAGCTCAGCAAGGTGGTGTTTCCCTGCAACCTGAAGGAGGAATCGGCTGCGGCTGAACCGACTGCTAGGTGTGAACCCGCACTTAAACCACCCAAGGTGACTGAACCTGTGTTGGCCTGTTTTTGGTTTTGCCACATGATTTCTGTTGTGTGTGAACTGTCACCAAGAGACTGTTTTCATTTCTGGTGTGCAAGTGTGAATAAAACACTGTTTGATGCACAATCTGGACTCCTTGTTTTGCCTCTAAACTGCACCCGCACCGCTGTCTACCAGAGCGACTCCCACATTTGGTGTCGGATGCGGGCATGCGCAGTGAGGCTGGCGTGAACGCCGAACTTTGTTTTTGCTGAGCAGAAGTGAATGTCCTATATTAAGCCGGCAAAGTTGCAGCCTGTGATCCCCGACAAAATGGAGGCGGCTGTGAAAGCCCTCATAGAGGCTAACGTGCAGCAGCGGGAGACCAACCAGCTACTGCTACAGCACGTGATGGCGTTGCAAGCGGCAGGAGCGTCCCACCGCGTCCACGATGCCCGGAAAGCTGTCCGTGCCGCGATCCCTAAGATGACCCCTCGGATGATGTGGAGACCTATCTGGCGGTGTTCGAGAAGGTGGCCGTGAGGGAGAAATTACCCGAGAACAGTGGGCAGAGGTCGTCGCTCCGTTCCTGGCGTCTGGACCCCAGCAAGTATTTTTGACCTCCCAGATGACCAAGCAGCTGACTACCCGACCGTGAAAGGTGAGATCCTGGCAAGACTGGGGGTGAACGTGTTAGTCCGGGCTC